>JAQGCC010000066.1:0-67055 GCA_034698905.1 Xestoiulus laeticollis | reverse complement strand
AATTTTAATTACACAAGTCGCTGACTTGGCTGAGAGCTTTCCCCATAGGAAACGGGGTGTTTAGTTTCCCCTTAAGTAACAAATTTAACATAGTAAAAAACATGTTTTTTTACGTTTTTGTTAACACTTAAACGCTACATGCAGTGTATATGTAGAATCTAAATAATAAACTTGGCAAGTACCCGAAATTTTAAATTTGCTTTCGGTATGCTTTCAATTTTGAGTTTTTGCCAAGTTTATTTATTTAAAAAAATGGTAAAATTATATTAATATACGCTTGCTATATGTATTCCTATGTTGCTTATAACATTAATTGTTATAAATATGAAGTTTTTAAGCAGTTTTTTCAAACGAAAAAGCCCTTCAGCCTTTAAAACTTATGATTACAATATATGCACTTGATTTGAATATTCCGCCGAAAATCTAAACTACATTAGAAAGAGCGCCGTTGTTTTAATATCCCAATGCGCTTTCAGATTTTAAATAATGTATGTGCATGAAAGAGTCGCAAGACGTCGCTACCTACCATTCAAATTTACCATAGGGATCGCTCGATAGGGATAGATGAATACGCTATTACCACGTGTTAGAACATCGAGGTAGGTTTTATTTGACAATTTTATTTTATTTAATTTACCCTGACGGTATTTCGTACATCATAATTATTTATTAAACTCTGCTTCATGGAAACAGAAGGCTTCTTTTGATCTGGGTAGCCGTGCACAAGTGTTTTGTATGCAAGCCTCAGCACGTTACGTTCTGCACCCAGTAGCCCAATTTCGGTTTTGGCCCTTTGGATTTAACCCTTAAAATTTGAATGAAAATATTTATAGATAGTCAGTCTTCCAGCTAACAAAACCAAATTCTTTAGTATGTTCAGTTTATTCAGCTTTTATAACAAAATTCAGTGCTTATTGGGTAAAGTTCATAAACTTCGTGGACACTTTCAGGGAAATCCCCTCGTCTGTGAACTGATGTTTCTATGTCCTTTGAAGTTTGACATGAAATGAAAATAATCAGTAAAAACACAAGTATGTTCATGGCATGCATGTATTGTATGTATTGGCACATGAAATTGAGCACAGTTATTGGCTGAAATGTCGAAATACTTTTTGACAACCTGACTCAAACTTTCATTCATTAGTCCAAATTCGTTGTTGTAGCTCTTGGACAAGCATAATTGGCATGACATAACCAGGCCTGTAAAATCAGGAATGAAAGGCCAATATTGCTGTTTGAATTTTTTATAAAAGTCCATGTGGAGTTTTTTTAAAAAAATACTTCTTGCAGTTAACAATGGCGTGGTCCGATAACGAAGAAAAATCGTCATGGAAGAAGGCAGTGAATGAAAGCATGTCTTCGTTAGTTGGTGTTACTAATGAAGAGGAACTCTGTAGGAGTATGCTTGAAGCTTACCAGTAAGTGCTGTTTTTGGTAGCCTTGTGCTAATTATATGGTTTTTATGTAAAAATACCATTAAAGATTAAAAATGGCTTGAGACTTATTCATGATGATTATTTTCCTCTTTTCAAGACCCTTTAACAGAGTGGTCAACAGCTGTGTAAAACACCACTGCAAACGTAGGTCTGAAAGCATACAAAGACGTCTACACAAATTTCTATTGCTTTGCTACTCTATTAAAAAGGATTTACCTGAATCGGAACAAGAGGTAACCGATTGAAATACACCGTATATAATTCCTCAGCTAACAGTATCCTTTGAATCAGTTGAAGAGTTCAATAAATCGTCTATCTCTTTTTTTAATGAACTATTGTCTAATTGCAGCTGTGTTCCTCATCGTACGAGAAACTCGCATCTATATTCCTCTCACAATTTGTGAATGTGACGGCACTGTTACAGTAAGTGCTTTTCTTTCCATCGCATTCATGCATTTTACAGTTGGTGACATGTTAACGTCAGCGGCACCTGATATTTCTATTACAGAAATATCGATGCAAAGACCAAATGTTCGGTAGCTTCAATGCATCTTTTTTTAATTCTCGGTAAGAAATTCTTCCATTTCATAGACATGAAAACTTGTTTTATGGGACATTTGTTAAGTCTGCTTTACTTTTTTCAGATTCTTCAGTATTGCATTTGGTAGAGGCCTTATTAAACGTCAATACCAATTTACTCTATAACGATACGGTGAATTATTTTCCACTGTATAAGTAAGATGTTTTCCAATCTAATTCCTAAATCATTGCTAGTTTTAACTTTACTTTAGGAATTCAATTTTTTTCCTTCTTTGCTTTTTCAGAAAAATAATGGACAAGTGTGCCAAAACGGAAATAAACGTTGCTTTGTATTTGCGATGCATCGTCATGAGCATACACTGGTTCCGAGCTCTCCCAAAAGATCTAAAGCACGATGTTGTCGTCTGCTTGAAGAAAATTAATACAGAGTCCATCTCTCTGAGCGATATCAAAAAGATATTGAAAGAAGACTTCCCGATCGACGTAGATGCGAATCGATTTTCGGTTAAATTACTTAAAAAACTTTCGGATCAGGGACGGCAAAAGCTGCTCGAGGTAAAATCAAGTTCAACTAACTTTTGACAAGTCGTCGCCTAAAATTATTTTCAAACCTTGCATTTTATTTCCCCCCTGATAGAGTTTTAACGATGGTATGAGAGGGAGCCTTTTAGTTGCCAAGCGAAAGACATCTTTTGCGCCACCCCCTCTGCCAGCGTCGGAAAACTTTTTTATGGACAAAAAACCGGATTCAAGCATGTTGAAGTTAGTTTCGGAAGAAGGGGAACCAGGAGAAAAAGAAAGCATGGATGGCGATGAAGATGAAAAGACGCAAAGGGAAACCGATGCTTTGATTGCTGAGATTAACATGAAATTATCAAAAAGCAAAAATGTCTCGAAGAAAAAAGCTCAAAAACTCAAGAAGAAAGGCCTCTCGATTGAATCTGACGAGTATTCGAGCGAGGAAAGCCAACAAGACACGAAAGAAGATGATGGTCAAGAATCAGAAGAAGCGGATTTAAACGAGACCGATACTACGGATTCGGGGGAGGAAAACTTAAGAAAGAACGAGACTCGTGTGCGGGTCACCGAAGTTTTTCCAAAGAACAAGATCTGCGAAAGAAGTTTGACAGAGAATAAAGATGAGACAAAGCCTGAAAGTCCCTCGAAAAAGATGAAGCTGAACCAGTTTAATTCTGATCTTAAAACGGATGAAAAATCTAAGAAAAATGTAGGCATATTTGAAGTTCCCGATATTTCGAGTGAAGAGAACCTGCCAAAAGCGGAAGATTCTAACTCGAGCGAAAATGACAAGATTGCTTCAAGTAGTTCGTTGTCAGGCGAGGAAAACCACGAGGTTGGCCAAGCAGCGGAAGAATCGGATTCGAACGAATGCAAATCTGCAGCTTCGGAGAAATCGTCAGAAAGCGAAGATAGCTTAGTCAAAAATATTTCTTGTGCACGAGTTTCCATCTTCGATAAAGCAAGTCCATTGAAAGGTCTACCAATAAACAGCGCACAAAGGAAAGCAGATGCTAGCAAAATTCACGACGATGATGTTGCAACAGTATCCGAAAGGAAAAGTCCCACGAAGAGGAAGCTGGACCAGACTAATTCTGGTCTTAAAAATGACGAAGAACAGAAGAATGAGGCCGATCCAGGCGAGCTTTCGGAATGTTCGGTTACATCCGAGGATAGGTTTGAAAAAATCCTTGCCGATGAAAAATCCGAAATAGTTTTTTACAAGCTGGTTTCCAAGTATGGCTGGGATACAGTCGTCGGGAATCGAGTGGGTTTTAAAAAGGCTGAAACTGAAGTGAATAAGGATATTGATGATGTCAAAATTTTAAAGAGTGCTCAAGGAAGCAAAGAAGAGTTTGAGAAAACAATTAAAGATGTCACTGAATCAAAGGAGAATCAAAGGATTGAAAGTGGCAACGAGTTCGACAAGAATTCGGTACATGACAAGAAAGATAATCTCCCCAGCTCCAAAGACGTTACAGCGAATTCGGCTTCTAAGCTTGCTTTAACTGTTTCCAACAAAAAAAGATCTACCTCTCTCGCAAATGGTGATTGTGCCGACTCGCCAATGAAGAGGAAAAATTTAGACACTGCACCGATCGGATCAAAAGATTCACCCGCTGTGAAAATTCCAGATTCTGCCAAGGTTGTCATTGATCGTTTTGACGACAAAGCTAATTCTTTCGTCATTGCCGTAGAAAAGGAAGCTACATCAGACAGCGATCCGGAGGAGCAGGATATTGTGCGTAGGCGTAGGAGAAATAGCACGAGTTTCCATGTTACGTATAGTTCGGATGAAGACAAAATCGCCGAAACAAAATCATTAAGAAACAATTCCAATGCGGCTTCTCAAGAGGTATGCTCGAATACCCCCTTCGACGACGATAGTTCGGAACTGGATTCAAAGGTGTCAGAGGATATCCTGGAGAAGGAATCGCCGGGAAGCTTCGATGTGGAGGACAGTGTGGCAAGTTTTTTTATTGAGGAAGCCGACATAGACAATCGCCGTGAAGAAGACATGACCGGCAGCGACGAATCCGATATAGATGGTACGGATTCCCATATTTTCCATTAACAATAATGGATTTAATAAAGAATATCTGCATGCATTATATTCTTGAAAGTATTGGGCTTTCTTTTAATTGCAAGTTTTAATAACCCCAATTTCTTTTTATATTTATAAAAATATTATAATATTTTTTCTATGCTTTATAAAACGAAATTCCTATAGATTTTCTAAATGACGAATCTTCAGAAAGCGACTATGACGATAGCTATTCGGAGGAATCATCGTCGGAGGAAGACATGGATATCGGACGGCCAAGGCGCCTTTTCGAAGACGAGATGGATATAGGGAGGCCCAGGCGCCTTTTCGAAAACATGGAAGTTGCTGAAAAAACGCCATTTAAACCGGCGACTCCCTTAAAAAACATTGCGTTGCCAGGCAAGCCATCATTAACGACTGCTTCGAGTCCCTCTTCTGCAATGTATAATCGTGTCAAGTCCAGAGCTGCAGCTCCATCGGCATCACCCGATCCATACGTGCCGTTGAAGGATGTGAACTTGATAATGGAATCGGTTGGCGGCAATGCGAACGGCAAAACCACTGATTTACAGGAAGAAATACTAATTGGCAGCGGTAAGGCTGTGCATTTCAGAAGGGTTTGAACAAAATTTTCGTTAGATTTTAACGTTCTACTTTGAATTTTAAGATGACACCAATGGCGAAGATGAAATTCCCAAAAGAACTAGTCCCAGAAAAACAGATTTCGAGGTTGCCACGAGCTTGCGTAGAAGTCAAAGGAGGAAACAGACAATAGATTTAGGTATAATATTGATCAGATTTAGAAAGCTTCTAGTTATACGTTTTAATCGGACATTAATTAAGGAGACCTATATGAAACTTCATGTAACAGGTGGTGATGACGATGAGACAAGTTCTCCATCAAAAAGGGTTCGACCAGTTCCTGCTACGCCTTCAGAACTAAACAGGAAGTCTCTTCGTAATGTCAAGGAAGCCAAGACTGAACCGAGAAAGATTGGAATAAGTAATTTTCACCATTTTTATTCAAAATTTACTGGGCAATTACGGTATTTTAGCCAATTAGTGACTAGTTTTGGACAATTTTCTTTTATTATTATGTTGGGTATTTCTAGTAATAATAAGGTTCAACTAACTTATTTAAAGAGATCAACTAACCAATTCTTAATCATTTAATGACTGCTAAAAATTAACAGGTAGAAAGAGCGACGACGATGAGACAAGTTCTCCGACAAAGAGGGTTCAACCAGTTCCCGCCACTCCTTCGGAACTCAAAAGGAGGTCTCGTCGTAATGTCAGCGAGGCCATGACTGAACCAAGAAAGATTGGAACAAGTAATTACGACCATTTTTAATAAAAATCCCTTGTTATGAATTACTAGTTGTAATCTTAAGCTGTAGACCTACGAACAATTTTTTAAAATATTAATGAATTCTAAAAAAAAATGTTAACAGGTAGAATCAGCAATGACGATGAGACAAGTTCTCCATCAAAAAGGGTTCAACCAGTTGCCACTACTCCTTCTGAACTCAACAGGAGGTCTCGTCGCAATGTCAACGAGGCCAAAACCGAGCCAAGAAAAATTGGAACAAGTAATTTTTAACCGTTTTTATAAAAACCTTAATTGAAAATCCTGATGCGCACAGTATTTGCGCACGGGGTTGTAAACCAGTGTATCACTGGTTTACAACCCCAATTAGTAAACACGTTTTAAAATGTTAAAAATTACAATATGTGCTTGCACTTAACGGTGACAAGTTATTATGGGGATGATTAGGTCCTCGTTTTTTAAACCATTAATGACTGCTAAAAAAATTAACAGGTAAAAATAGCGAGGTCATCGAGACAAGATCTCCAACAAGACCGGCTCAACCACTTCCTGCTACTCCCTCGGAACTCAACAGGAGGCCTCGTCGTCAAGGCAACGAAGCCAAGACCGAACCAAGAAAGATTGGAACACGTAATTACGATCGGTTTTTTTAAGGATAACAAATGAAAATCTTAGCGTACCATTATTAATCTTAAATGTTTTTATTTTTAAGAATTAAAAAACGAGGCGTCTAAAACTCCGGCTACCAAAAAAACTAAATCAAACCTGCGTGCGACTGCTTCGGCAGTTGTGACTCGCACGACGAACAAGACGAGAATTTCAGGTAATTTAATTGATCTTGGCTTTTTGATTGCACTTAACTTTATTATACCAGAACTACTGGCCATCGTAAAATTAAGCCAATTGACCAAAGCAAATTTTGTGAATTTCAGAAAGCGATAATGATGATGAAGGTACGGGAACCCCGGTTCGTAAGCCATCACGTCTTTCTAAATCACCCAGATTGCTTAGATCTGGTAAGTATCGGTTTTAAAAATGTTTTGCTGGCGTAGTTTCTAGCCATCTCACACTCTGAAAATTGACAAAAGGCTTGTAATGAAACTTTAAACTACACTTGACATGTTTGGAAATCCCATAGAATAAAATACGTGGACATTTTTAAATCCAACCGTTGTTAGCATTCATAATTAACGTTTTTTGGCATTTCAGGCTCGGTCTTAGGCTACAAGTTGCGCCCGAGAAGCCCTAAAACTGTTTACTTCGGTCAAGTGGTACCCAAGAGTTTGAATACTGGCCGCTTCTAGTTAATCAACTTGTGCTTTTTTATTCATTCATGTTCAATTTCACACTTAACAACATATGAAACTAACAATCTCAAAGGCAAAATAATGAATTGCAGCAGCTGCACTTATTTTTTGAAAGCATCCGATGTAATATCACAAAAAAATAAAAATATTTTATCAACATCAAGTGATGGACAAAGTTCGTCATGTGGCCATTTGCAAAGATCTTTGTGTTATGTTGGTTCTGAATCACCACTGAAAGATATTGCATGTTACTACAAAGATATTTGCAACTGGCCATTTTACACAAAAATAAATCTTAACATCTTTAGCAAAAATAAAGTAAAGATTGAGAATAACGAATTTGTTTTATTAAGTACTGCATACGGACTATTCTGGTTTATTATGCATGCAATTCGTTTTAATATTTAAATAGTAATGCACTCCTTATGTCCCGTTTCTGCTAACTTTTCTTCCGTTAATTTTACCTACACACTTTTTTAGTTTGGGATGATAATTGTACAGTATTACGTAAACGTTATCTGGAGATTAAAAACCGGCTTTAAGAAATAGTTCCAGTAGATCAAACATGACTACCTGGCAACCTATTAGAAATGTAGCCTGTCATAAAAATAGCAAACAATACATCTATGGCTCAACTTTAAATTATAAAGTTACTACTTTTGGCATGAATCATTAGTTATTGTTTGTTAAAACCTGCGATAAGTCTCCAAATGCCATTGACGAAATATCTTATGCAACTGATCACCGGACAAAAAATCGCACAATCTCACATAATGCAACTAATAGATAACCATGGAAGTCCTCGTACATCAAATAGAAATTAACTGTACAGAAATGAGGTGTTTTTAACATTAAGATTGGCACTCTTTGAAAATGACTGCCTGGCTTTTACCATCTTGTTTTAAAATTCTCCTCTGCTGGTAAAATCAGGGAAACAAACCACTTGATGATTATATTTTATCTAAAAATCTGCCGTTATTGGCTAAATGGTTTAATGAACAAAATTGCCACTAATTTGTGCAGCCTTGTCAAGAGTATATATTTTCAAACTGCCAATATCTTCCTGGCTTCATCCCTATTAGAGATTTTATAAATGTAATTATTAAATGCAAAGTTGGAGGAATTTCTTATAACATTTAACTACATGTACTAAAAATGTTTTAATCGGGCCTATTTTGCTGAACAGCAGAGAGATTATAGGGATGTTAAAATTTAAATTGCACGAGCTAGACATGTTAGCGAATGAAAAAAAAATATGAAATATTTCATGTTTTACTATTTACCCTTGGAAAAATCTAAATCCTTAATCATCACCTTATTAAGACTAATTTAATTGAGTGAAAAGGTACTTTTATTACACGTGGGCAGATTTTAGCTGGTCTATTAAGCTCTGATTAAGTGGAAGGAAGAAATTCAAGATGAAATGATGCTACGACGGACCGCGGCAGTCAGATACGGATTGGGATCGGTTTCTTCCGTCTGGAGTTTCACCTTCACCCATTCCCGATTTCTGCTGGACTTGCGAATGGCATCTATGACCGCCTGGATGTACTGCCCGTCCTCGAACGTGGCCGCCAAGGCCACAGGCTCCTTCACCCAGCTGCACTTGTCTTCGATCGGCGCAAACGCTTCCTTCAATGCTCCGACCATCTTGACCATGCCTTTCATGTATGGTTTTGGCAGCGAATAAGCCTGAGCACAACCCGTCGAGTAACCCTGCTGCATAATGTCCTGCGTGTACTGCGTTTGCTGCTTAAGATCCTCCACGTCCAAGTATATTACCTCTTCTTTGAGGTTATCCAGTTTCTGGCCGTACAGATCCCCGCCCTTGACCACCACGTGCCCTTTGGTGCCACACGCCAGCACCTCCTGCACGAACTGGCCGGGCAAGCTGTTGTTGAGAGTGACGGTCGCGTAAGCGCCTTCGTTCATCTCCATTTGAAAAGTACAGAAATCGTCGCTGGTTATTTGCCTGATGCCGTTGATTTTGTCCGTCGTCTTGCGAAACGTGTGCAGCACACCGTGAACCTTGACCGCGCGCTGGCCGATCACATAGCTGACAATGTCTATGATGTGGCTCCCGATGGTGGTCAGCACGCCTCCCCCCATCACTTCGTCGCATGTCCAATTGTACTCTTCGTTAATGACGTCCCCGCACTGGACCCTGACATCGCAGACGGTCACCTGGCCGATGTAGCCGTCCTGCACGGACTTCCTCATCTGGACAAAGGCAGGCAGGAAGCGAAGGCCGTGCCCCACGATCGAAATCAACGTGGGGTAGTACTGTGCCGCCCTGACCATTTTCAAAACCTCAGATTGGCACAGACCGGTAGGCCTGTCGCATAACACGTGCTTTCCTATGCCCAGTGCCTTCATGGCAATTTGAGCATGGAGATTGGGAGGACAGATGATGCACACCAGGTCGACGTCTTTCTTCAGCAAGACGTCGTCCACCCGATTCGTGAAAAAAGGGATCCGGAGCTCCTTGGCCAGCTCCTCCACGGAGTCCAATGTGTGGCCCCATATCGCCTCTACTTTGAAACCTTTGCTTCTTAATAACGGCACCAGAATCTTGACGAGTTTTCCTGCGAATTGTAAGTAATATTTTAAATTTTCAACGAAGCTGGTTATAAATAATGTGTCAATGGGGGCCTAAAATAAATTTAACGTAGTGCCGAATAGTCGCTTTATGCTAGAATAGTGGTTACATGACTTCCGTTTCGGCATATATGACACTCTCGTTAACATATAGCATGCTGTACGGTTATATTTGCATAAATATTGCTTATTTTTGAAATTTTGAATGTTGTCGTGAACCTACACGCGTAAATGTATTTTGTACACTATTCGCATTTGACGGTAATGTATACATTTAGTATTCGTATTGGTCACAGTTCAGACAGAAAGATCATAATTAATATTTGGGCCCAAAGGGTTATACAAGGCAAATATGATGATAAATCATTGCATGATATGTTATAAATTTTTAAGACACTATATATATAGTCCTAAAAGACATTTTAATATTTTGTCTATTTTTATCATATAAATTTGTAACTGCCAATATTCTAGCAATAACCATTAAATGATTATCAATTAAATTATAATCAATAGATTAATATTTAATTTTAAAACGTTCTATGATTTAACATATATAATTCTTTCACGTTATGCATGGCAATAAATAGGTGCATGATGTACGTTTTTGGGTATATACAAAACAACAGGCCCGTTAATAATATTAAGTAATTCATTTATAACAATTCATCGGATTAAAACAGATTTGATGGCCCTTTACTCACCTGTACCAAACACACCTATGCCAGGTAGAAACATGATCGAATTTCAACTAAATATTGAAGTGAAGACAGATTTCATGGTGACATATTACCTCAAATGTCACATTAACATGAAAGCACACGCCCTTTTAAATTGCTGTTATTGCACATTTTTCTATCACCGTGTATTTCAACAGGATGCAAAATCACAGGTAGAATTTCGAAAGCTTTAAAGCTATCTGCTAATTAACGCCGCCCTAGCGGACAGGTAACGAAATATCTCTAGTTACACGTTAAAAAAATGAAGCCGCTTTAAAAAAAACTCCGCCATGTTGAAATTCAAATCTGATATCTTGCTTGCTATATCCACCTTGTTTGTTTATAATATGCCTAGTAATTTATATAGCTTGAAATAGTATTTATAAAATAATTTTCAATGTCTATGAAACGAATGAAACAGAAATAAAAATGATAAAATATGTCATCAGTGCCAACAGTTTCTTTATATGTTAAAAACAAAATTGAATAAAGGAGAGTACTTTACAATAATAGGAATTGTGGACTTCCATTATGGCGATTTGAGAGGTACAGTCACTGCAGTGGAATTTGATGGAATGTGCTTATTAAAATTTGCTGCTAATTTTAGAAATTCTTTAGCGTTGTATTCGCTTTCGTTAAAGGTTTGTATTTCTATTTACAATTTTAAGGACTTATTTCCCTGCGTGCAATAGTCATTCTCGATAGCATATACGTACATGTACATCATTGAATTTGATTCATTGAAGCACCATACATGTACATGTATATTTATGGCGGTTAATTTGACTTTTTTAATGACTAACACATGTTCTGAATCATCTGCTATTAATCATGAAACCGTATCTGTCCACGTGAATGATCTTATCTCGCACGATTACAACACAATCGCCGTATAATTACCCTGGCTAACCTTGTCACACGTTACTTAATTTATACAACCTTGACCGGCCGTAAGCATATATACGTACGTACTTCGACCCTTTTTAGTCCGGCCCTGACGTTTAAAACACACTCATTCTAAAGTACTAAAATATACTTGGCGCTATTTAAAATTTTAAATCAATATAAAGCAGCAACGGAGTCCTTTTCGCAAAAAAAAAAACAAATTTTGTTGACCAGTACGCTCGAGTACGTTAGTTGAGCTTGCTCATTTCTATTCAATTTTTGTTGTTAGACAAAAAGCATCATGTCTTCCTCAATTAACGTCCCCACCGAAAAGGCAACTTTTGGCATGGCTTGTTTCTGGTGCCCAGATCCTGTATTCGGCGTGGCTCCTGGGGTAATCCGGACCAGAGTGGGATACTCGGGAGGCACTACAGTGAATCCCAAATACAGAGATTTGTAAGTGCGATTTTTAATGTATTTTCCATAAAATATAGCAGTTTTGCTAATAGCATGGACTTTTGGCTAGTGTAAATATTACCAAGGTTTCTATGATTACTAGAAAAATTAAGTTGGCCTTTCATGATGCGACTAATCTAAACTAAAATGCATTCTACAATTAAAAACTTTCTGAAATCTGTGCTAAACTATAATCGATATTTCAGGGGTGATCACACCGAAACAATCGACATCGATTATGACCCGAAGAAGACCAATTATTCCAATCTTCTGAAACTATTTTGGGAACATCATAATCCGACTGCGACGCCTACTCGTCAATATATATCCGTCATATTTTATCACAACGACATGCAGAAGGCTTTGGCAGAGCAATCCGCAAAGGAACGACAAAGTTTGTTGGAAAGACCCATCACCACGCAAATCGTTCCAGCAGGCATCTTTTACATTGCCGAAGAGTATGTTTTAAGGCTGCTTCCGCAATTTCGTCCAATAGTGTCAATGAAAAATACTGATGTTTTAATATCTTTTGCAGCTATCATCAAAAATATTACCTTCAAACTTATCAACCGAAGCTCGTAACCTTGTTGGGGGTGAAACCTCAAGAAATGGCAGATTCTCACGTATGTGCTCGTCTGAATGGCTACCTCACCCTCCATGCATCTGTGGAGGATTTCTATAAGGAGAAGGAAGAATTGGGCTTAACAATCGAACAACAGGCCTACGTCATTTTCGTAATGGAATCTGGAGGAACACCTGGCGTGTCATGCAAGAAATGAGTGCAATGCTTTATAAATTTACTTTATAGTTATTCAGAAATTTATTTTTACTTTATAGAGGTCTAATAACTATCGTTGAAAACAATGTTACACTAATTAATTTTAGTTTTCTATTATATTTGTTGAAATTATATAGATTTCAGAACAGATTAACTAAACCATGATGAATCTTGAGATGAGACCAGTACGATAAATTACTTATAGGAGCGAATATCAAAACTTCAAAATTGCTATCTCAAAATTGTGAGAATTGTTGGCCGGATAATTCCGAGCGAGGAAAACTCCGCACACGGAGTGCCAAGTTTTCCTTATGGTGCTGTCCATATTTTGATCAAACTTGTTATGCGACGCAAATACATTTCTTAAACCCCTCGTCACACGTTACAAATGTATGCCCCCTAATATGTGACGTCATTTATGATTATGGACGGCCCCTAAAAAAACACGTAACTTCTAAAATATCTTTTGCGAATGCTTCTACATACATTAAATAATCAAATAGTTTTACTCGCTAATTTGCAACAAACGTAGCAAAATCATGTATTAATTTGAAAATTTGTGATTTTGGAAAAGGATTTTTGTGCATGGGTGTACCATGTCATCTGCTACTGGGTTGCACCAATGAAAATGCTATCCTGGACAAGGTTATAAAATTTCAGATTTAAATGGGTCACATGGGGGCATTTTGATCCGATCTAGCAGAGCCATGGCAGCAATTTTGAAGCATTCCTCTCGGGTATTGTCATCTTATAGTTCTAGTAGTAATATTTTAATAAGAAATGTACTATCATTACGGTTGTGCTTCAAAACTTCAACTAACTTACCACATGGTAGACATTTTTCATCGAAACCTAATGCTCTCTATTCGGCTGGTGAGTTGCACAACATTCTTTATTGACCTTTATGTAATTCGGGATTGACTTTGACGATCACGTGTTGTACTGCTTCCAAAGGCATGTTATTAAAAATATATAGCATTAGATTAATCTATGCAACGTTTACCAGATGTAGAAATGCATGTAGGAGATTGATTTTGGTGGTTTATTCCACAAATAACTATCATTTGTGTATTATTTTGCCCTACTCGTAGGACTATGCAAATGGATATCAAATGCTATTGTTAAAAAAATAAAGTGTTATCAAGTTAATCGAAGATTGAGTGTGTTTAATTAATTGTTTGAGGTTGGAGGCCAGCTGTTTCTGCAACTCCCTCAACTGAGCCTCAAGTATCAAAATCTTAAGTGTCTGTGAACTGGTTTAAACTCAATCTAGACTGACTCCTGGGTATGCTGTTTTGTACCTATTTCTTTTCAATGCTCCAGAATAAGATTAATCGATTTTTTACGAATTAACTCATAAGATATAATTTATCTTGCTTTTGAGCTGTTGATGGAAACTTGAGTTTTTGTGGGCTGTATACGTGTATTTGTCTAATTGGACAATTTGCTACTACTAGTGTGAAAATGCAGCTTTGATGGCTTTAGATCTGGTTTCATTAGATCAGAGTCAAGAGCATGGTCAAAGCTTACAAAAGTGACCGTCATGAATTTTGGAAATTTGCTACGGTCGCTGTTCTAAGCGCTTGAAAATCAATCCTCGCCGATCTTTCATTAATTTGCCAAATGTTAATTATTATTATCGAATTTCAGGTCGTAAATATTCAGAGAAACACGAATGGGTCGAGGTAAATGGAAACATCGGAACCGTAGGAATTACTCATTATGCACAGGTGAGGCGATATATCGTGTTCGGTGCTTGCGTAATAACGCTAGCATTGGCTGGAATCCATTTATGGTTTAATGAAGATCACATGATCTCATATCACTAATACCCTAGTTGGAATTAAATTAAATGATAATACATTTATTTACTTATGACTTCGTTCTATATCATATTTTATATTTTAGGATGCTCTTGGGGAGATAGTTTATGCACAGTTACCTGATATCGGAACCGAACTTAAGGCGATGGGTATGTTGTAAAGACGCGGGGTCCGCATATTTGAATCTATATTGAAATAAAACTGCAATTTGCACATGGTTTATAATTTCTTATTTTACACGTCGTTATTTCAGATGAATGTGGCGCCTTAGAAAGCGTGAAAGCAGCAAGCGAGCTTTACTGTCCAGTTTCTGGAACAGTTGTAGAAAAAAATAACAGCGTGGAAGATACTCCTGGTTTTATTAATTCATCGTGCTACGAGAAAGGTAAGTCTACTGTTGAAATATTCATTTAGTTAACGTTTGCAAATACTTACGATCAAAATGTGCGTACGTGATTGTGTCATTTTAGGTTGGCTGTTTAAATTGGAACTTTCGAATATAAGCGAATTAGATGGTTTGCTGGATGAGAATGGGTATAAGAAATATTTAAAATCAATAGAGGAATAAAACATTTCTATTCGTTTTATAATTGGTCCATGCGCAATAACAAGATCAAAGTTCGAAATTGGAAGGATGTATTTTCTGGCTTTGGATCTTTTTTTCTTCATGGAATTTCACCGGATCAGTAATCTCAAACCTACCTAGTTATCTTGAAATGTATATTGCGAGAATTAACAATGATTAATTAAAAAAAGTTCAAATTTTTCTGAAATAACTAGCATTGTGATATTTTTACTAAACTGTTATTCTCATTAGATATTTGCTTCGAGCTCATGCTTTTTAAAATTTCAAGGCGAGATTGCTGTTGTTTATTAGAGCCAAATTTTGGCACCAACTAAGAAGAATGTTGTGCTTTCTGATAATTTTTCATGTAGTTTTTGATTTCAAGTCTGTTACCCTGCTATGCCACTTTACTATCTGGCTATATCACTTTTAGATGTACTGTGCATTGATAAATGGGCGTGATATTAACTATTTTCTTACAGAATATTAGTAGAAAACTCCTAGCTAGAATGTGAAATATACATTTGACTCTCGATATAACTAATGCCAAGGGGTTGAGACATACATTTGTGCAACTTTCATGGCTGAAATGCCATAGCTGTTTGAGCCCCAGCATACTTCTGTCTTGTATTGAGCATAAGAAATACAATTTTTTTGCCAAATGCTGGGGAGAACACTAAATCTGCTTGCTGAATTTTTTGCAGTATTTTGAGTACCCCTTAAATAAGCATTAGAATGTTGTAATATAATAACTTTTAAAACCAATCCTTAAAATCTTTGAAAATATGAATCTTATGACACAACAAAGCGCTCTTTGTCTCTGACATACGACATCGAATTGCCGTTCGTTATAAACGGAATTATTTAGTATTGTGGGATAATGAAGGGACCAGTTGAACTGTTCGTTATATCTGGGTAGGCTATGGAACCCCTGGCCCCTACCCCATGACATTAGTTTGCTGACTATAGGGCACTTATCGAGTTGAATTGAATAGTTGCAAGAATTCAGTTTATTTATAAACTGCATCAAAACCGTCCATTCAATGTCACGCGATAGGATTGTTTTTTTAAAAATCCCAGTTTTTGTCGTGTTCTCCTGGTTTGAAAAAACCGCCACATACCGATGACGTCACGAGATTACTTTCGACAACAGCGCCACCGGAGGAGAACAGAAGAAACTAGAACGAAGAACAGACTGACAGATGGCGCTCCTTCCAAAGCACTGGCGTCGTTTTAGAATGGAAATTTTATCGATCCGTAGACAACATCCTGGGTAAGTAAGCCCTGTTTGTATTTCTAAGGTTCAAGCAGCGCGGAAGAGAGACTCCAACCCCATTCTGCGACTCGCTAGCGTGAAACATTTGGAAAAAAACATCGATTTTCAGAGCATCCCCGCCATTCCCATTCGCACCATCGGTACCATGACGTCCATGTTGATCGTGCCAACCCTCGTTAATTAGTGCTTAAAACTCTCGATTAGAAGCGGCCACAGAGGATAATATTGTAAAAAAACGTCCGTCCGTGGTTTTAAACACTCGTTCTCTTTAGGCCTAGGCCGAGCCAACGCCCAAAGCCCTGGCACTGCATTGACCCCTTGCTTCGTGGATGTGATTCAGGTCAGTTTGCTACAGTGGACCACCCCAGAACAGCACCGTCTTGACATGGCCAAATTGTGGGGCAAGTGGACGACCGTGGTGTGCTGGTACGGCCTGCTTGGGACCGTCTCGTTTTATGCCGTCTTGGCTGTGAAGAACAAAGAATGTAAGTACTATTATTTCAATTCGAAATGTTCCTGGTGTTCTAGAAAACTCGATCAAGTGTTTACCAAAAGAAAAATGCAGTGCATTCCTGTTTTAGCTTTGCTTTCTCATGCCTATCTCAATATGCTGTTTATCTAGTTAAATTTCTCGCTAGGGCACATCTTCTGAACCTCTCAGATCACGAAGATGTGGTTTGCGTGTTTCTGATTTCAAGAACATGTGTTCGAAACTGGTGAGAACGTGTTGCAATTAGCAATCATCCATAGACGTTCACTATGTACATATACACGTAATAACGATCAGCTGCTAGGTTGAGCCGTTCGATCAATCACGTGTAAATCTTTGTTGTGCCATTTTACAGTTTGGGCCAATTCGTGGCATATTACACGCCCGTTCAGTTTTTCAGGACGTTTACGCACAGTTAGAACTCCGCACATCCAAATACAGTAGAACCTATCTAAAATCACAATCGTGGGACATATGCTTTCAGACAGGCTCTTTTATGTGTCCCAGGGACCGGCACATTTAATGCTTTTGTAGAGAAGATTATTTTACACATGATGCTTTTAGACAGGTTTTACGGCATTTCTTAGGGCGTCTAATCTATTGCCAATTTGGGTTATGTTAGGAAAGGCTAGATCGTTGTCATGTCAGGTCAGCCTTAGTTAGGTTAACTTAGATGTATGGAATTTTCTATTGAGTAATAATCCTATATAGGTTCAAAGTACATGTAAACACATTTTTGATGTTTAGCCAAGTACATGTATGATCTCGTGCTAATATCATCTTATTTTAGTTTTAAAACTGTTTATTGCGTTTCTAAAATAACCTAAGCAAATTTACCAGATTCACAACATAAAATGAAAAAAAAAGATTTCAAATGGTTGCCCATAACTTGATCTGTGGATGCATTGGACACTGACAAATGTTTCAGTCGAGTCTAGAATAGTCTAGTCTTTTCTGTGTTTGCCAAATTGTTCACCATGTTTGCCTAGATATTGGATTTTCATTTATTATTCATAACACTGCCCTTTCGAGTCTGGACTAGCAAAAATAGCCGCCGCCAGCCATTGTAAACATGCATCGGGATTTTACGAAAGGCCCTCAAACCGTTTTTTGAAGGGACACCTCTGGATTTGCGCCAACTATTTCGCCAATTTATTTCCTGAAAGTGCTTCAGCACGAAAGGTGAAAATGGCATTTGTCCACTTAACCAAGATTACAGTTAATGCGCATGCAGGAGAAGAAAAAAAAATGATGCTGTTTCCCATTTAATTGAAACGGGAGCGAAAGCGTTTGATAAACACGTCCAGAAATTTGCATTTAATGGTAAAAATCACGAACCGGAGTGCGGGCTTACGTGTGAATGGAATGAATGGATATTTGAAAAAAAAAAACCTTTCGTGCTTGGCTAGTTTTCATGCAACGTTTGGGGCTTGAGATCGATCCCTATTTTACAAGGGTCGTCCAAATAGAAGGTCTTCTATCCTACTGTGAAAGGACCGATTTATATCACTGAACAAACACCAAAACGATTGAAAATACAAGAAAATTCAGATCAGTGTTTGTCACCAAGTGTATGGTGTCCTGGGACCTGGTTGCCAGATTTGTACCTACTAGAATTTGATGACTCGAAGGGCAAAATTGTACGTTCTTTGATGACTAAATCCAAGTTTTATGGATGTTTTCGCGTAAAGTTCATGGATAACTCTAGCTATTACGCACTTGTAATGTAATGGAAAGCTACCAAGTAAGAAAAGCAACATAATTTGACGACCGTGAAGCACTATCAGCAACCCGATTTCATCGTAATTAATGTAGGGTAAGTTACACATGTAACATTATCTTCCTCGTGTTTTTTTGTTGTTGAAAATGGTTTCCCCATATTTTGTTTGCCAAAAATCGTTGGTAAAAAACAACAACTGCTGCACTTTGCCACGTCAAAGTCATCTCGTTTGCTGTCATGGCATTGATGCAAACCGCAGTACCGTACCATATCTTAATTTCTGTCAACCCTCTTCGCTCAAATAATTATGGTATTTTTTTTCCCCTGTATATACGTCTCACATTTTGCTGGATTTTCTCGCAAGAACATAATACGAGTCTTTGGTAAATTATTGCTCGGGTAAAAAGATATACTTAACGGCGTTGCGTGGGCTTCACGTTTCTTAACCCAATAAAAAACAAGTTAAGCAAATGCTAAAGGTCGAAAAGAGAAAAATATCCTTTTTTTTTTTGAAAGGCTGGGGATATGGAACATTAAACGGATTACGGCTGATGTCAGAAAGGCAATCAAATTACTTCGGTGATTTTTTAGATGACAGTTAAGGGCGACATCTCATGTTTACATCTACGAAAAGCTACAAAAGCTCAACGGCTTTACAAAAAAAAAAAAATCCACGGACAAGACAATGGAGATTCACTAACCGCTTTCATTGGACAAAACAAACTATAAAACACAAGCGAAAAATGATGTCGCTCGTTGTGAGACTATGGCAGAGACCTGTTTCCAGAATGCCATTTTTTTGATTGCTCGCGACTCGTATACAGAAACTTGTAGTGTGGGACAGCTAGAGCCTAGAGGTATGGATACAGAGCTAATTAGGACAAGACACTGATATCACAAGATGCAAGGAGGTGTATTGCTACCCAGAAATCTATAGCAAAAGCATGAAACTTCTATATGGATAGACGCATCCAGCAAGTGTTTGTTGTTGGCAATTGTCTGACTGAAGCAGTTTCTATCAGAATCCTAATAAAATGTTTTTATTTCTTTGACTGCTTCTGATATCTGATAGACGAGAGACACTTGGCGTAAAGTTACGACGCATTTTTCGAACATCTATGGCCACTCGGCTGACCGATGCAATGCTGTTTCGTGTTCAGTGCAATTCTGAAGTTCGTCGTTGAGCAATATTGCTTATTGGTCAATAAGCTAAACTAGCCTTGACCGTTTCAATTTGGCACTTAACGAGTTAACATTCCAGCCATCAACTAGTTAATTACATCTGTTTTCCCCCCAATTGCATTATTTCGTAAGGCAGAGGAACTTTCCAGTGACATTTAGGTTCTAGGTACATACATGCAGTTGGCTGGATATCCTTTGGAAGCTGGAATGTCATATTCAAAATATGACATTCTTGTGGCGGTGAAGCTACCAGCCACTTAAAATTGCATGAATGGATTTTGGTAGCAACATTGTATTTTATTCTGCACACGACTCAGCTCAACTCTGGAATGCATGTGTTATAGTTTGTTGCAATGTCTACAAATATTTTATCATTGGCGTACAGTTGTAACAGAAAGTTCCCCTTCCTCCCCAAAAGTACAGACTATAGATAGATTTCGTGAACGGACCTAAAATCATCGAGCTTTTTCGGTACTCGATGGTTTTCATTAATTCTGCACGTAGCTCGACGGTTTTTGGTATTTGATTACACTGTCTTAAAAACAAGTTTGAACGATTCCTACAAGCCGCGTATTGAATTCCAAGTTGAGTCATGGACGCCATTATAATGCTCGCAGTATTTCATCCATCTTCGGTTTTTATGTCGACTACGAATTTCACTGTTTGCGTCCATGTTTTCATCCCCTCTTTTAATTTATGGCTTGGCAAGCACAAGGCAAAGTGAAATCTGTAAGGGGGCATAATTTACGCTTTATGCCTCTCGTGTAAACACGAGGCGTCCTCTCTCCCCAATGGCATATTTCAAAAACATTAGCGCGAAAGCGGGCTCGGAAATTACGCGAAAAACTTAATTAACCACAAATGTAAATGAAGAGGATGGGTCCAGCTCGGATGGAGATTATTTACGTTTTTGGTGCACATCACTGCAGATCAGCAGAAAATGTTTTATGACGCGGGGTTTTGCCAATAACGCGTTTTTAAGCTTCACGGGGCATCCGGATCCTCGCTAAAATGCTGTGACGAGGGGGGATTATGGTTGTTACAAGGTGGTTACACAAAAAGAGCTTCCACGTGCACCTCGCTAATGCCTTGTTAGAATTCAAGCCACGAAATAAATTGAGGCTTACGGGACCACTCGTGATGACGAACGGGGAAAAAAAACGAGGAAAAGCTCATTTTGGGTTTTATCGAGATGGAACCAAAATGCATTGAAAGCCAGATAACGAGGCAAATAATGGGGTTTTAATTGAGACTTCTAACAGGTAATACCAAGAAGGGACCCCCAACTTTCTAAACGGAGGTGCACTTAATTGAAAACTGTCTGTTGTTCGAACATTGTGATCACTATTTATGATCATTGCTAGGGATTAATGTTTGGTCCCCTTTTGATCATTCGTTCCAGTTTCGTGATAGTCTAAAGCCTTCAGAAGCCTGAACCAAACCTGAACAAATGAGTAAAATATGCTTATTCTGATGTGAAAATGCTCGGGTTGAGATAAGATTACACTGAGCATGTACATTGGCATATCATTTCTGCCATTCGAAATTGTATTACTTTGTGTACGTACTTTAAGTGACATTTAGTGCTGTCTGCAGTCGCCGTGTCAAATAATGTGAAAGAATTTAGTAAGCTTTCAGATTACCCTTAATGTCCTTAGTTAGGCAATCACTACTTGCATTTGAGCGGCATGTGATTGCCTACTTTTAAGGGGCAGCTTGAATGTTTGTTATTTACTTCATAATAAACTTTGAGGTTGTAGACATATTAGCTTGTATTTTTTAAGATTCATATACGTCCTCATGAGCTGTTACAAATTATATGAAAAGCTATGGTTTCACAAACTTTTTTAAAATGTTACTTTTGTTAGGCAATTACTACGTGCATTTAAGCTACCAGTGATTGCCTACTTTAAGGGGCAACTCGATGGTTTCGTATTTACTTCATAATAGCTTCAAGGTTTAATACATATTATTTTTTATGTTATGTGAGATTCATATAGGTTCTGATAAGACGAACTATGCTTTTACAAACTTCTTGAAGATGACCGTTAATGCCTGTAGTTAGGCAAACACTACTTGCACCTGAGCTAGCAGTGATTGCCTATTGTAAGGGGCAATTCAAATATTTGGAATTTTATTATAAACTTTAAGGTTATATACATATTAGTTTGCATTTTTGTGAGGTTCTTATACGTTCTAATAAGCTGTGAAAAAAGAACTAAAAAACTATGGTTTCTCAAACTTACTCCTGTAGTTAGGCAATCACTAAGTACACCTGAGCTAGCAGTGATTGCCTACTGTAGGGGGCAACGCCAATTTGGTATTTACTTCATAATGAACTTTAAGGTTGTAGACATATTAGTTTGTAGTTTTTAAAGATTCATATACGTTATAATGAGCTGTTACAAGTATTTCGAAAAACTGGTTTTACAAACTTCTTGAAAATGACAATTTAGTTACAAGCAATAAATACAGTGAAGCAATACTTACATCTGAGCTAGCAGTGATTGCCTACTTTAGGGGGCAACTCAACAATTTGATTTTTTGTAATCAACTTTAAGGTTATAAATATATAAGTTTGTATTTTTGTGTGATAATAACATGTTTTAATGAGCTGTGACGCTGGCAGTATCTATTTGCACTACTTTTGTATTTAGATAAAATTAACTGTGATTTGTCCAAACGGGCATGAAAAGATTACACATACTGAGTCTAACTTGTTATTATCAGTAGAAATATTTTTATGCTTCGGATCGCGTCGTTAAGTCGCTTAGCGATTTCTGGGCATTATGTATGCAAATGCAATTAATACCAACACACATATCAGATTTATTAACAAGCGGAACAAAAAAAAAACTGTTCTAATTAAATAAGCTCCACGGGCGGTTTTCTGTACAGCTTTTCTTCTAAAAAAAAGATAGGCTGGTTACCTAGTTGCATTAAAATTTCAAAAGCGGGACAAGAATCGCAAAACTAAAGGCGAGCAGCTGTAAGTCTTGGACATTGCTTCGAAAGTACACTGGCCTTCTATTTACTGCATTATACTGCTATCTTTAGTTGGATATTACCAAACCCTGCTACCTCTGCACTGTTCATCTTTATAGTCTCCACTTACCCAACATGCATTTCAGTCTGCTTTGATGGAGATGCCTTTATCACCCTCGAATGAGTTTAGGTGGCCTTGTATTCTTGCACATACATGTACTTTAGGACCATGAATACACACGTTGCTCGGAACACTTGCATTAGTGATGTTAAATTCAGCGACTCCATGGCTGTTGTTTTCCTAGAAGGATTGTGCGTGAAATTGCACGACCAACCCTGATGTTTTAAAAATTTGTGGAATCGTCTTTGCAAAAGCTCGTTTCCAACCCTCTTTTATGGGGATCAGAGTTCGAGAAACGAACTCATGGTTACAAATGTGGAAAAGATGTTGTTCAAATGTTGCGAGCGCAGTTCCACACCGGTGTAATTTGGGGCCATATTTGAGATTTATAGGGAGCATATCAGGGTTAAGGCTGGCCTTATCAACTATGTAAAAGGTAATAAAAGGCAACCCCAAAAGCGCAGGAAGCGGAAGAAGGGGGGGGGAAAAAAGAATCGATCACCCAAAATTATAATGTCAATCGATGACAATCGACAAGTGGGAAAAAAACCCCTTGTATATCGATTGTCGGAAGGTGTTTCTATAGCAACATTTTATAGTGGCGAAATTCAACGAGCTGCATATATGAAGTGCTATTTAAATAATTTAAGAAGAAATTTAGGAGCTGGTTGAAATATATTAAGATCCCCTACGGTGTGCCGAATGGTCGTTGGTGGCGCTAGAAGGAAACGCATATAGGTAACGGAATTGCAGCCATTGTCCCCATTTTTGAAAAAAAACATTGTTCAAGCAAAGAGGATACGTCTGATGCATATCTAAAGCTTTCGAGAAAAAGCTCTCTAAAACCTAAAATTAAATTTCAAACAGCAGTCTTTTTATACATTCAGGGCATAGAAAGCTCTATGAGATCATGATGGAAGCGTGATTATGCAGCAGTCTAACTCGAAAATGAGTCTGACATCTCAATGGGCAGTATACATTTTATCGACGTTTCGACCTGTAAGATAAAACGCCTGAAATTAGCTCGACTATAATTTTCATTATTAACTTTATATTAGCTGCCGCTATCGACTTAATGCCATATAACAAAACGAGCATTATTGCCTACGTGTAATATCTGCCCTGATAACGCTAGTTTATTGACTTTGAAACACTCTGCACATCCGTTGTTTGGTGCAACAGATTTTTTAAAAAAATTTGACTCGCTTTTCGCCACATGACCCTTTGTGCGGAAACCGCACGCTTTTCAATGGACGCCATTAGGCGTTCATTTATTAAATCACACCCTGTAATCAATATTTATCTTTAATACGCCTCATTTGACGGTCAGTGTTGGACACTGTTCGGCCATTAGTGACAACTAATAAACTTTTACAACCAAGTCAGAAGCGAGGCATTTTTAGCCCCCATTATTAGGACATCATTTGTTGGGTAATTGACGTTATAACTCAAGGAGGAGCTAAAATCAATGGCTGCAATAGAACGCATTTTTAAAGCACAGTGGCTAAAACAAATGTTTGTTATTGAAGTTGGCACATCTATAATAGACATTGCATCTATTAAAGTTGTTTTAATTTGAGTTAGCTGTATTCTGCACAAAGGCATGTTAAGACCGTGTTTAACACGGACATGCTGTGAAATGGTATCATTTTCAGCTGTTTAATTATATGCCTTAAAATCTTTGTTGTTGGCAAACACCATCTTAAATTTACGAATTTTGTAATTAAAAATAGTTTATGGACTAGGTTATTAAAAACTGTATTCATAAAGCTTGCACTACAAATCAAAATATCTTAAATTAAGATGTCCACGAAATAAGATGAAATATGTCATATATTATCTTAATTTAATAAGTTAGAACAAAAGGAATACGACGGATGCATCTTTATTTCAGTTAAATTTACAAAGTTGCAACATTTTTTGGTCTTATTTCGTGATGTTTTCATTTGTAGGCCTATTATAGAGCTTTCTTACCAAGCATTTCAAATTGGACAGACGTGTTATTTTTTTACGAAATTTGACTTCTAAAAACGTCGTGTTTTTGCATTGTCAGATCGAAGGTGAATTCACAATAACTTTAATCGGAGTTTGGTGCATTCTGCCATTAACAATTGTAATGCACGTATACGCTTTCTCATGCATAAGGAAATTAGATTGTGCCATGCTGGTTAGGCCTAGGCTAGTTTCCAAGAAAACAAGACCCAAAGCTGTATATTTTTTTCTTCATCTATAAGAAGCCAGACAAGCTTATTGTTAAGCTATCAATATGCGATGAAAAAGTGCTGAAGTTTGATATTCACGTATCGGTTGACGCTTGGCTTCATTTCGCAAACTGCTGGGCGAAATAAATCTACGAAAAATAAGGTTTCGGTATAACAAAAAAAAAAAAAAAAGCAGAAGCCTGTATATGTAAATTGCGCTATCGATATACAGTATACCGACGGTGCGTAGCGGTATAAATGCCAATTCCCCCTTTGGCATTTTCGTGGTCAAACATTATGGTCCACTGATTTGCATTATAGATCCAAAAAAAGAGAGCGAACGGCAAACTATACAAAACGAGGCGGCTGTTCAATGATAACGTCATCCAATCAATTTTTTTTTTCTGCTGAGTCTGGAAATGTCCGCTGAAGTGCACACTGTCTGGATCACATCATGGATGATGACCAAACAGAAATTAAACTTCACAGGAAGCTGGTTTATTCCGTGTTGATGCAATTAAGCAAATGAAAAACATGGCAATGGACCTTCGACAATGCAGTTGCAGGTGACATAACCACTCTGTTATTTTCAGTCTTAATTCTCTCACTTGCCATCACGTGATGCCATCTGTAACGTGCCCATTGCTCTCCATGTGTCCATTTGCAACAGATGGCGCTGCATGAAGGCTTTACCACCAGCAGAGAATCTTGGTGGGTTTTTTTTTATACAGAAATAACAGTTTTTCATTCGTTCCTCACTCCCTTCAGAAAATAACAAGATTTCCGAATTGTATTTGAAAGTCATCAACTCGTATTGCAACTTATTTTGTAATGACAAAAGATTCGCTACGTCGCCATTGGCTTACAGTGTCACTTAGGGCCTCGAAGCCCTTTTCTGTTTTTTTTTTTTTTTTTTTTTGCGGAACAATTGGACGACATCCAGATATTTGTCGCTGATTCGTGAGATGAATGAGCAAGTGCTTTTTTTTTTCTCGTCGAGTTCTGCTAGGACGACATTTTGATAACTCTTCAGATATAGTAGTTTTTAAAGCAGTAAGGTGGAAAAGCACTGAAGGCGACCGTAAAGATATCATCGACGACAATTTTAGCGAAGTATATGTAAACATTTTTTTGGGTGCAATTTCGAGGAATATATCGGAAATATAATAAATCTTTGTGATGACACTTTAGAGACGACACTGCTTACGCACGCTTTTCCTAACACGAAATCTGAGATTTTATTTTTCTCCTTGCTTTCGGTGGATAAAGTTACCCATGTGAACAAATGCGCATTAAAAAACCATTGAGCGAAAAAAAAAAACGCAGATTACAGACAACGTGAATCTGAACCCATCTTTCATGAAAAATAATGGGGACGAAAATGGCCGCCTTCCCCAACGACATTATTGCAACGATGTAGTTGGAATGTGTCATACACGGGCAAGTGCAAACAGTAGTTTATGTCACGAATTCTATCTTGTCTTAGGCGAAATATAAATCGGTTAAATTCCAGGTAAGACAGATGTGCTCATGCGCGCCATTTGGATAAAATGCATGACATAGCCAAATTTAAAGAGGATACAACATTTTTGCTTAGATTGGATCTTTTAAATGAAGCGTCGTTACGATTTGACCAATGAACACGTGATCTTCGATTATAAATAAAGCGCCGTTACGATTTGACCACTAGAACACGTGAATAACAATTGTAAATGAAACGTCGTTACGATTTGACCAATGAACACGTGATCTTCGATTATAAATCAAGCGCCGTTACGATTTGACCACTAGAACACGTGAATAACAATTGTAAATGAAACGCCGTTACGATTTGGCCACTGAAGACGTGACGTACAATTGTAAATAAAGCGCCGTTACTACATGACTTGTGGCATTCAGATTCTAAATTTCAGCTAAGTCAAAACTATTTAAAGCTACATTAGTACATATAGTATATGCAACTCTCAAAGTTTTTTTTCTCAATTTTAGTTAATAGAAAGATTCAGCAGGCTTCCTTTAATCTTAACGAGCACGATAAACACACTATTACGCATGCGCATCAAGAAGTTATGCACCATAAAAGTCGTTATGCTCTTCAAAGACGTGGTATTACGTTAAACTAATCCCCTCAACCACAAACCCATTGAGGGTGTCCTCACGCATGCGCATTTGCAAAAATAAACAGTGCTGCCTGTGTAATTGTAGTTTAAGGGGACCTGCTAATCCCACTATTTACGATTAAATAAATCCTTTTACCTAGCTGCACTGCAATCAAAAGTCTACGACAATTGTTGACGCTTACTTTAAGTTAAATTTGTGAAGAAGCAACATTTCGTCTTTATCGTGGACCAGTTTTTGGGTTGTTTTCGTTTGCAGTACACTGTAGTATTAGTATGTATTCATACAGTTTACGTCCTGCAGGACTTGTCAAGTGACCCCTTTTTCGAAATTGCCAGCTTAGGATTTTCCTCCTTAATTCACCAAATCGTATTTCCAGTGTCAGCTATGGAGTGCTGGGATTGAATTGAATTGTAGCGGTAAACCTTAGCCGACCATTAATCATCTAAAAACCAAACTCCGGATCAATGAATTTCTGTTTGTGAACGAATAATTAATACAGCAGGCTTTTGAGATAATATGACTATTCCATCGTAGGAAAAAGCTTTTTTTTTTTAGAAGTTAAATGAAGTGCGCTAGGAAAATGACAAGGTGATCAATCTTGGTAGATGCTGGCCTATACGCTGTATTGTATTGAATAAAACGTGTGCGTATTGCCCCCAGTGTATATGCTGCTAAAATGATTTAGGCGGCCCATTTCGTGTATCCAGTTGCGCAATTGTTAACAATACACTCCTTATGTTTTATTTTCTTTATCTGGAGTTGTACTCTTGAAAGCTGGAGGAAAAAAAAAATGGAGCAGTGTAACGTTGGTCGATATTTTCGCAGACAAATCTAGAAAAGAAGAGGAAGAAAAAAAAAATTGGGTCGCATTATTCGTGCACGATTGGTTGAAAAAGGCTAGGATCAATGTAAAATATCAATTTCATCTTAGATAGCGCCATCCTAGGATTTACTAGCGACTTGAAACTGGCACTATCGCACTGTTTAGTCGATAAAATGGCGTTAGTATTTAAACGTAGTTTCGTTCTGAAGCTCATTGGTGGTCTAGCTAGTGCTGTCGTGAAATTGCATGGGACTGAAAAAAAAATATCATACAAGTTTTGTACCTTCACTACACGGATGTTGTGTTGCTGAAGCTGCAGAACTATATAATGTGACGAATACGTTTTGATGTGAAACATATGAGATGCAAAATGGAAATGACAGGGGTGACTTTATCAGGGGAATTTCGTTTTAAGCGTGTTCGTTATAAGCGATTAAATCGCAGTTAATAGAAGGTTGGCTTTTGCTACTTGGGGGAAATAACCATGCAATTGAATTGTGGCAACGTATGCTTTTGCAGAGAGTAGATAAAAGTATTAAAATGATTTAAATCCAGCGACTTTATCATCAGCAACCAGTTTGTATGGTCCTTGTAAGGAGGCAACGAAATATCTCAAATTTATCTACAGAAAATGGCTGAAAAATGCAAACTCATTCTATCAAGGTGGCGAATGTGCGATAACCCATGGATGAATGCAAACAATGGGCAAATACCACTGCATGGCCATGAACTTCTTTGGGGGTATTTCTAAGGCGAATACATTTGGAGATTTTTAATTTAATACGTACACCATTGTAAATGTTTTGTCTTCCTCTAAAATTCATTCATTTCTGCTATATGAAATTATTTTGAAATACACGAGACCTCGTTGTGCAGAACTATGTTGCGAGCAATTATTCATTCGACATTGTGTTGTCAAAATATAGACGTCTACTTTCGTGCGTGCATATATCGCAAATTGCTGCAATTTTCATAAAGTTCTTGGAAGCATTGCCATTTGCATCCCGTTAAGTGTTTTTCTACATTCAAATTTAACGACGTTGTTATATGCACAAAAAATGCCACTTATTTTATCCTATTAATTTCCCCTCAGCAAAGGCCGGCTTTGCAACTTCTTAATAAGCATTAGGTTTCATATAGTTTGGGATATGCAAGTGCCTCTCGAGAAACACGTCCACGTTTCCATTAACGACCAATATAAAAAAGTCCAAAATAACGCCATCGTTTAAGAAATTAATCTCTTCTCTGTACAAATTAGCCGAATTAGTCAACATTACAAATATGTAGACTAGGGCTTCCCAACGCATACGAAGACGTAATATTGTTTGATAAATTAAGACTTAAACGCGCACACTATGCATGCAAATAGCATAATTATTGAAATTAAACATTTAGTAGCGGTTATCTTGTTTGCACTCCTGTCTCTCATCGTCTTTATTTGTATAATATTTCAATAAAGCTGCATGTCAATGAACAGGATTAGAGAACTCATTGTAGTGGAAAGACGAAAAACATAAAAGTGGTTGTAAAAGCGTGGCAAAGATAGGAACAAGCGCGGATGAATCACCAATTTAATCAAATACCAAAAGGCTTTCATGTACAGATAAGACTTAGCACTCGTCAGTGATTCACTAACACTGATTAAAAAAAAGGCAGAAATTAATTAAAACTTGTAATCGCTATTGATTATGTTCGGGAACACGCCTATTAGCTCGTGTCTAGCTCCCATGTTTCATCTTTAGTTTGAAATGTTTTACAATGCAGTGCTGCAGAATATGCCATCAAATATACCAGAATGAAATCTGTAAAAGTGCATTTAAATGCGTGTTGAAAATATGCAAATATAAGAACTGATGAAAGCTATTTACACGAATTGCAAAGTTAAATCTGTTCAAGTCCAACATTTAAATGTGTTGAAAAGTATAAAAAACATAAGCACTGATGAATCCCATTTATACACGCACAGAGTAGGTTATGCAAATATCAAAAGCTAAAAAAATAACATATCACTATAAGAAGATCAGTGCAAGGCAGTGAGTGCTATGCATACAACTAAACGAAGATGCATATATAGACTCATCAGTGGTGCATGTTTAAATTGATTAATGCTTTACCCCTGTATTTCGCACACCTAATCTATATTTAAAGAACTCTGGAAAGAAAGGGCACCCCTAACGGTTTTACCAATATATTTGGAGTTGCGGATAGAATAACCTCAGCTTTCAATTAACGTCTAAACGACCTGGCCCACCACAGCCAACAAAGTGGATCAAAGAGCATTAAGAGAGCGTTTTTTTGTGTGAGAAAAGCATGAAGCACATTTGGGACGAACTAATCAATCAGTGTAATGAGCAGCAAAGCACAACTGTTGTCAGAAACAGTGTTACACCTACACGGCATGTGGCAATTATGTTTCAAATGGGAAAGTAATGGAGGAGGGCGGTCATTAGTCCAGCTTAAAGTCCCGCAGCCCAAGACAGTACATGTAGCCGTTCTGTAAAAACCGATGTTTCTACCACCTCTTATATAGCTCTGACACTTTCAGAGGCTGGACGTTTTTCAAAACTATTTGCTAATCAACGTTGAATAGTGACAAACAAAGAAACGAAACGCTCAATTGACTTTTTCGATTAGGTTTTTCTATAGTATTGCAGGACTGTTTCCCAAAGAGCAAAGTTTTATGTTTCTCAAAGCTTGTACATCGCATCATTTTTTTTTTCTTCCAAAATAATATCGCTCTACATTTTTTTTTAACGTTATTTTAGAGAGTTTGCAAACAGCACGCTTTGTTTATGCAATTTCACGATGGCGTAGTTTTGCACGGTGGCCATTTAGTTTAATGTGATTTCCCCAGATTCAAGGAGAGGATGCACTTCGCTTCCCATCTTAGTGTTCCCTATTCGCACAGGGATCTCATTTGCTGGGATCCCCCTCTCCCTGAACCCCCTCGTTTATAATGGGGGGAATTCATGAGTTTCACCTCGATGCCTGCCGTTACCATCGCTTTTTCCCCACCACGAGACCACTTTCTGATTGTATTGCAAACGTATCCGACCAAATTTAGATAATGGCTGCTTAGATTGGCCCAGATAGGTTTTATGCCCAAATAACTGCTAGTTTGTGCACATCGATCTAGATACTGTTATTAAGGAGGTTGGAAATGAGCGCGCGGATGTAAATGGGGAATTCAAAATGATGTGACACATCAACAAAGGTGTTCTTAGACCCGCTGCACACTACTTAAAAGCGGGCATTTTACTGCACTACACGTCTTTTTCATGAGTCCACAAATCGTTGACCAATAACTCTTGGTCGTGCAAACTGCATTTCGCTTTTATGGCCTTTTACTGGCTAAAGAATAGAGTGCAGAAAACATTAAGCTCATGGTTTTCGCAATTTCTTGAGGAAACATCTTAGGGACAGTGACTTCGGTTGACTCGTATCTCAGTGAGTGTTCTAATATAATAAAACATTTTTTTTTTATAAAAAAGTAATAAGTAGTAGTGCACATGCTTGCATTTTTTCATTTCAATAATGGTATACTTGAGCTCTCCTCCCGTTAACCCTTTCCCAGAATCATACGTGAACTGAAAATAATGGAGGAGTTTGACAATGACTCGTGGCGCCTTTAGTGGACACAATATCGTCCCCTTAGCCCCACTGAGCATGTGCAGTAGACATTGTCAAACTCCTCCGAGTTGGACAATGACCCGTGGCACCTCTAGTGGACACAATATCGTCCCCTTAGCCCCCACTGAGCATGCGCAGTAAGGCTTGTGAAAATCCTCCATTCCCCAAAGAATTTGTCCCGTGGTCAATTCGTTCCCGAGACTAACTGAACCATTACGATGGATTTTACGTAGCAAAACTTACTAAACTTGTACAAACCATCGAAATGGTATACACTAAAAACTTTGGGTGAAAATTCAACCCAGTATTGAGTGCTATATGGACATACCAACATTGGGTTAACATTGGGTTGAATTTATGTAACAACCAAATGTTGGGTTAAAGTTGGGAATTCATAGTCGTCGAAGTAGTACTTATTTGTATACTTTTAGTACACAAGTAGTACTTATTCGACGACTATGAATCCCGGCCTTAAATTCAACCCAATGTTAACCCAATGTTGGTAATGTACATGTATGTCCATATAGCACTCAATATTTAGTTGAATTTTAACCCAACGTTTTTAGTGTGTATATATGCCATTAGGAATGAATTTACAAAGAATGTTTTTTTTTTTTTTAAATTGCTCTTCAAATACTGCATCTTGCATACGGAGGTATGAGGTACATGTATATGTCAATCTTAATTTCAATACTGAAATAGTTTAGTTTTACATATATACAGTGTACTTAGATACTACATCAGGCTAAAAACTACCATGGACTAGCATGTTTAAAAAAATGGTGACCTCTATTGGGGAATTGTAAGTAAAGTTGCTTTTAACTACAGTAGTCTAGGAACATGTGAGGGACATTAATGCTGTGAACAATTTGTAAAAAAAAATGTTTGCATAATACTATGTTGAATTTTTAATGAGCATTTTAACATATGTAACCCGTTTTTGTTATTTTGGACCATCTCATAGTAAGATGGGTTGAAGAACCGTTGAAAATCCCCCATGGGTATATTTTTGGTTATTGCCCAAGCATGCATCTCCATTATACTTTAATGTGCAAGAAAAGTGTTTGCCCGGCGTTTTAAAACGGCGAATAGAAAAAAAAAATTCGCCATGGTTTTTGAATATTTCATTTCATACGAGCTTATTGAATAAAAGCAGCTGTCTATTTTTCCTGAGGTTGAGTGGAAAAGATGTTCAGGCAATTTTTGAACTCCTGGTTTTTCTAGCAACTTGTGACATACATATTGATGCAACTATCACACACTGCACTTACTAAAGACTTGGTGATGCACAATCAATAAAGGCTTTACAATGTCAGATATCGTACATATTTTTATGGGGGGAAAAACAGGCGAGAGGGGTGGCAAATGTCTCGCCTGTGTATTTCATTTCACGTTCGAGATGACAGAAAAATATCTGAAATATTGGAAGGTTCCGACGGGTGCTGGTACCTATCATCGGTATATGACTCACTAAAACGTTTACGGGGTTTTCCAACCAGAAAATTTCCTCGCCAGCAGATTATATTTTATCTTGAGAAATCCCCCTTTGCCGATAAACGATTTCATTAAATTATCTAGAAAAATCAATGTCCTCCTTAGGGCCTAAAGCCATTGCTTTTCTCACAGATCTGACTAAAAGCGCTATACAGAGGCTATAGCATTGGCTTGCCACCCTTCAAACCTTGGTTTACCTTTGTGCGACCCCTGACCTCCAGAGGCGTGCAAGAGCAATTAAATAATTAGCATTACTGCACCGGTTTTTGGGGACCAGGGGACAATGGTGAAGTAGAAGTCCTTTTGGGTACGTTGGAGCATCCCTGTGATTTCGATTAAATACATGTACATGATAGATGCCACCTGGCGGCGCAGGGGCATTTAACACAGTGCAAGGTTTCGGCTATTATGGATATGCCATGCTAGGGGTTCATGCTCCACCAGTGGGTGCTGAACAAGAAACGAATTAATCCAATTACAATTGCTTAATTCTCGTAAGGACTAAGGATTCCAGCACAGCTTAGGTACCAGTATGCTCACTAGAGAAAAAATTCTTGGACGGCCAAGTCAGGTTAACGTGCTACTAGCGCCACCTGCTGGTAAAGTTGCAAAAAAAAAAGCATCACGCGCACCTATTTGAAATTTATATTCTATTCTATCACTCTGATTCTATTCTATCAAATGGACACGCATGCGCACTAAATGCGTAGGTGGAATGTTCCGCTACTTTGCCACTATGGTGCGCAGCGAGCGCGTCGGCAATAGTCGGCCACCGAATGTTCAAAGCTGCCGACAAGTGTGAGCATACTGGTTCCTAATTTGTGATTCCAGTGTTTCTATGGCTGACCACCACCAAAGGCTATTGTTGATTTGCTGGAACCCCTTCCGTTACAGATACGCAATGCCATCGGGTTCATACGCCACCAGGGGGCTCTAAACAAGAAAAAGGCCAATTCAATCGCCATTGCTTAAGGCAGCTAAAGGTTCCAGTATTTGTATGGCTAACCACCGCCAAGGGCTCGTGTTCATTCGCTGGAACCCCTGCATTTGTGAGGCGTTAGTTTAGCGCATTTTGCAGTGCGTTGGTGGCGGTGCTTTCTTTGTATGCAGTAATCTGCCTAGCGGTTGCTCGCTCATTTATTTATTTTCTAGCCATTGTATTTGTGTGCGCGGAAACTCTTAATCCTATAAGCAGCCTTTCTGTCAATTGCATTTGTTTTAGTCTGTGCTGCTGGGGGTGGGAAAGGATAATGGGATGGCGCTACAGTCAATTGACTCGTGCTAGCAGCACTGATGGATAAACACGCCAGTGATGGACTTTCGCTGTTTTGGTATTTGCGGTGGTACAACCGACGGTATGCTACGGCTTCGATTTTTTTCTTCATGTGAAGACAAATGATATGTGCAAATGATACGTTGCAGAAACTGCTGCCCCTGATGGGTGGCAAACAGTGGTTGCTTCTGTGTGATGAGTGATTGCCATTATACTTTGCTCTCTTGGGTCCTTCTAGATTTTTATATTCATACTGCGTGGGAATTGTGCTTATTTTATAATGGAATAGGCCTATATAAGCAAACTAATTTTTGCTCCTCATGCTTGAGAAATATTGTATTTAGTATGGGTTTTCAAAAGCAAGATTCTCGAATAACATCGAATGACCTACTTTCTGAAGATATTACAGTAGATGAAAACAACCTTAAGCAATGAAGACAGCAATTGCATTTTTATCATAATATTTTTGCTATTGTGTTTTTTATTTGACATTTGTGGTTATTCTCTTATTACATGTACTTGAATTCGTGATTGTCTCCAATGTCAACGCTTGTGGTAGGCATTGTCAAGCTACTTTTGGCTGATGTCAGCCAATTTGGCAGTGAGCCATTTCAAAACTATTATTTTGTTTTTGAAATAAAGTGAGGCACTTGTTTTAAAACACTATTTGCAATTTTATTTGTCATAGAATTCATTTTTCTGTTATTCATTGCATACCATAACAACCTGTTCACTCGTAAGGTTTTTATTATTAGTATTACATGTAACTACCTTGTACATACTTTTTTCTTTTCACTTTTGTAACTCAACTTTTTTGCGGAAAAATGTTGACAAAGTAAAACATGCAACGAGGCAAGATTTAATCATGTTTCACAGATGCATTTTTAATGGAGGCAAATACAATAGCATACAATCGTCAATAATTTAGTTCTTAGAAGGAATCCCATAGTTAGAATTAAATTATTGACCAGATAGGCTCCCTGTCACAGGATGTGCAATAACAGATTCTGATGTAGCTAATGTGTTTGGGAGATAGCATCTTGGAGTTATCTTGAAAAAAAATGGTGGAGCCAAGACACTAAATCATAAAAATTTAAAGAAAATCCCATTTTTACATTTTCTTTAGGTTGGGTCTGCTCCCTAAATGACGTCAGAATTTGATTTGTTTCCTTTTTTCAAAGGCAGTTCAGCATTACCCCAATGCGACAAATTAATATCTTATGAAGTCAACTGACTAATGTTTTGGCATCAGAACGGTGACACTTTATTGTCCTGAAAAAATGCTGTGCATAAATAATAAGAAAAATCATTGTTTCATTTGAATCGTGTTTCCTGTTTCGTTCAATGAAAAACGGAATTGATATAAATATGGAAAAGAACTATGTATTGATAAAAGAAAACTGATAAGTAAGTTGAAAATTGAAAATTAATGGTTAGGGTCACGCACAACCCCTGTCAGAAAAAGGATCAGAAGGATAAAAATCGTTATCGTGGTCCCTAGTTGAAAAGTGCTTGCTTGGCCATTAGGTCGTTAGCCAATCCTAAATGCCATATTTTAAGTTCATTTATCATCCATGATGAATCTTCCCATCGATATTCCATAAAAATAAGTGTAGAAAATGGCACCATTGACAGGCTGGTTCTGTCAGTGGTCAGTGCATCCATAGGTCATGTTGACTGATGGCATAATCCAATCATTAAGTCCGGGCAAAAAAAAAGTCATTTTCCGTCTTTCTCGGCTTTCGCTAAGCTGGTTTAGCGGCTTATTTATGAGCAATAATAACAGCTAATAAATCTTATTTATAGCTTATCAATACTAATCTTGAGTTTGCCACAACCATCTGTGTCCTCGGATGGACGAAAAAAAAGTTTTTATCGCAATGTTCCATATTTTCTTCTTTTCTTCGTTTTCTTCGTTTTGACAAGTGTAACCGACAAAAATACAGGGTGTCAATTTGAGAATGGCACACAAAATGACGAAGATGGAAGTAATTTTGGTTTTCTTGAAACTGGTTAGCAGACGTTTGCTCAAGATTGCGAACTACTGTAATGCTTTCTCCATGAAAGGTAACTGCACCATCAGCATATAAGAAACTTTATAAAACAGCAGGATTTAGAAGGAATTTCTCTAGCGTTTAGGCGTGCAAATAAAATCTGGATAAATCATTTCAACTGCTGACTTTTCATTTTCAAGCTTCTTAATTTGGTGGTTAAGTCTTAAGTGCTCATTGTCCTATGGTGTTGAAATTCTAGTTTGCCCTTGCAAGGTTCCGCATGCTGACCTTATCTGAGGCAACCAGATGGCTAATTCCGTCTGCTCAAGCACTCCTCGCACTCTTTTTCTGAGCACACGAGCCAATTCCCCCATCAAGGGTGTATCGATCCATCATTTCCAACTCCCATTTTGCATGTATGGCTCTGCTCGAGTGTAGCCATGCAGACTACTTATAGTTTAAGGGCAACCGTGTAATGGCATATTTATGGCATATGTTATGCAGCAGGTCGTGACGATGTCATTACGTGAATTGGCCACCAGAGGTTCGCTATTCACTGTGCATGCGCCTGTCTTTCTAGGGTGAGAGAGGGTTGGTTCCAAACAGAAGCTCTTTGTAGTTTTACAGTAGTTTCTCTTGCACTCCCTCATTGTTTTCTCTAATTTTACATACTAACAGTGGCAACTATCTGCAGTAAAGTATTTTTCAGATTTTTTCCACACTGGAAAAATGAATATTGTTGATGTACATTAATAAAGTTGAGACACTTTGTAGTAACTGTATGTTAAGAAAAAACAACTAAGTTTAAAATAGTATGAGTTCAAAGTTGTATGCAATAAGAGGTATAATCTTGACAACACGTGAAATTTGCATTGCTTAAATTGTGATACGATATCTACGTTTTTATATTTGAAAACATAATGTGGGAAGGCATCATGCTGTTTAATAAATTAGAAAAATGTTTCAATTAAGAATGGGATCAAAAGCACCTTAAGCTGGAAATTGTTTTGGTATCTGGTAATCCCAGCTTTTTTTCCATAAATCCGGGTTTTTTCTCTTTTACATACTTAGTAAGATGTGAAGCAGCACAAAACACCTGGTGACCGAATCTTGGATGGTGTAGCAAGCTGGGAGAATTTTCTGAACGTTTGCATTCATAGATTTATGAATCCAAAAATGTGGCTGGGATCCCAAAAATTAGAATAATTGCCATGCTCCGTTTGCAGAAAATGTTTTTGCGTAAGAGGGTAAGATGCGAATTAAGGTACTTTTATGAAAATCCACAACATACTGTACACGCATTACAATGCTAATTACGTCCATGATTTATTAAATAATCAATCACATACTTCATTAGCCTTTCATACAAGCTGCAATTATCTTAACAGTTGCATTGTTAATTACATCTACGGAGAAAATCTAACGCAATTAGCAAATGAAAACGTGATAAATATTTTGCAATTTTTACCTGGCATATTATTTCCAGAGAACCAGGGGGAGGGTAAACTAATTTTCATGAATTCATGCATTATCCTTTGAGGCACGTGTAAAGCCTGTATTTCCAGCATAGTATCGATTTGCATGAATTGTCTCTTAAGTTGTGTAATTATTATATCCACTGAATCTTTTCATTTTAATTTAATAAAATCTTGAGTGTAAATTATTTAAACATCGGATTTTACTGCAGTCTATATCCAAAATTCTCCCATGTTGTTGTTTGGTTTTTTTAGGCTTATACGGCCACTTAAACTCTTTATTTCCTATTTCGCTGATAATTATTCATTTAATGTTTTTACTTAAAATACATGTACTCGGATCTTTCCATGTTACCTCATTTGCAAACTGAACTGCGCATTAAGGTCGACTTGGCTTTAACGAGGGCTACTTAGGATCATTTGGATTAATTTGATTATAAAATGGAGGTTGGGGAAATGGGAATTTCAGAGTTTCAGCATGTGCTTTAATGGCTTAATAACACTGTACAGGACGAAAGTAATCATTACGTGAATATTTCGGCGAAATATTGTCTCGTAAACCGGTGTTTCGTAACGCAACGTTGCACCAAACTATAAAATGTGACCCTGATATTAGCATAAAAGTCTCGTTTCACGTTATTTATCTGGCAAATTGATTGTTTCATTTCAAGCAAAATCCAACCCTTTTCTACTTGTATCTTAATTCAAGAAATGCCTTCATTATGCTAACATGTTGAGAACGTTTTAAATAATCTCTAATTTTATAACTTTTTCATTTTCCAAATTAGATACATGTATATTTTTAATTTAGTGTTGTTTATTTGACAAAGTTAAAATTACAACTACAATCTGTCTCAATACATTCCCAAGTAAGCTACATGCAGGACGATAAAAATCATTTCTGTATTAAAATATCCTAAATTTAAATTACAATTTCTGAGATGATGCAGTGTTGGAACACATTTTTAATATGTGTAAAATGTATGGCTTGTATGTAGGGCTTGAAAAGTGACTATTAATATCCCTAGAGCCCCCCAAAACAGCTTTACAATGAACCGTTCTTGCACGTATTTCATATGCAGATTGATGCTCGTTTAGTGATTGGAGAGATCTACGTCAGCTGGCTGATATCATGAAAGTAAAAGCAGCAGATAATGACAAGCTGTTACATGTAGGCGATATCTAAAACCTAACATTATTATTAGAGGCACTACCAACAATGGCTTCAAACTTGCCACTGTGAAACTGAAATTAGTGTACCGAGAAAAAAAAATGTGCACAATAGGGCTCGCTATGCGAGGAAACCTTTAGTTTAATATGACTCATAATCGAGTGAATTAAAAATTCAAAATGGGAAAGAGGGTTGTATAGATTTGCTATTACATTCAAAGGTTGTGCTTGTTTTATGGTCTGTCTTACCATTACATATGACTGTGGATAAAAACAATAAAAACTTATACCGTATTTAAAAAAAATGCAATTCTTTAATGTACTGCGAGTGTTTCGATGCTTTCCAATTTGCACCATGCTTTGATTATTGTGATTAGTGGTTAAAACATGCTTTAATCAAATGCTATATCGCATATACGAATGTTCGAAATCTGCACCGGTGTTGGTATATGCATAAAGATTGTGCAATTAATATTAAATTAAATTTCAACTTCATGCGCTGTTATTTGTAATATTAGAAGCATGCACACTTGACACTGCATCGCTTGTGGTAATAAATTGTGTACCTTAATTAAAAAGGAGGACAAAAACGAATACATAGCTATCTTATTATCCTTAAACTTGTACACGATTATCTAGGTTTTTGTAAAAAAAAACATTTGGCTACGATTTATTTTTCCGCATAAAAGTTAGTGCGTTAGTTGGATTCCAGCAATGCATTGGAATTTTTCAACAGTCATAAAAAAGTTAATTGCTTAAAGAAAGCCATTAATTTTTATGACATCGAACGGATTTTTACTTCAAACAACAAAATTATAGTACTATTTGCTTGCCAGTTGTTGAAGCGTCTTTGTTTGCGTATTATCTAAGGAATATTCCTGAGAAAATGAGCATTCAGGATAGCTAATCATTCTCATTTTTATTATCATCGCATTGACAGTTAAAGGAACTCCAAATTATACATCCAAGGACTAATTAATTGAGATGATGGTAATTCCCTGCCCCATCCTTTATTCGAAATCGATGTCGCTCACGAAAATTGCAAGATTTCACTTAGTGCACGTTTTTGAATACAAAAAAGTTCTAAGCATCATATCGAATTCCTTTAAGAAAACATTTCACGCGGTCATCTGCTGTATTTTCGAACAAGCACGATTGCACGAAGCTTGAAATTTGCATATTTTTTTTTGCCATAATCAATATTTAGGTTGTTTAAAATTGAACTAACTCCCCAACTTGAGGTATTTCGATGGGATATGCATTATTCATATATGGTGGAAACCGGATGTAAGGAATAAAATCGGAAATTAGCTTTCGTTTATTCTTCAAATTTCTTGACATTTCTTTAAAATCAATTTTTTTTTATAATGCCTCATTTGAATAAAACGAGACATAAGTATTTTCTCAACTTTATTTGAATCCACTCTTGTTTTACATATGAATTATGTAGCCTTTTTACTACGTTGGCTTCTTTAGTTCCTTGTGTGGTTTTCACGCAACTTTCTGATAAAGTTGTGTTTGATGCTAATATGATTATTTGACCCAATTATTTTGGCTTATAAATCGTTGGTTTCACTCGAGCTTAGGAACTAGTGTGTGTGTGTTCCTAACCTTTGACGATAAAAACGTGTGACTGGTAAAAAGTTATCTGAACAATTTATATGGGCGTTAATGTGTTAAGCCTCATCTGATGCATCCTATAGAAATCTCGTCTTTAAAGCCCTGGCCTTAAAATTGTTATACAGTAAGTAATAAATCTGGGTGGTTCATCAAGAAATCCCATCAGTTTTCTTTAACTCTTCTGAGCCTTCGTCCGCAATACGAAATCAAGTTGTACATGTATATACGCGCAATCTTTAACAACAACAAAAACATACCCCTTTTACAACTTCCCACGCGCAAAGCAAAGTAATCTCAGTTTCAACCACAGAACAAAAAACATCAATTTCTTGAGTAGATCTTGGATTTCCGCACGAAAATCTAGGAGCTTTTTTGTGTCACGAAATAAGGTCATTTTTTTCTCCACTGCCACCATTTCTATCTGATTGACTGTCAGAATTTCAGTGCGGTCACGTAAAATTGTCTGATAATGGGAATGCCTTATTTTGCTAAGACTTTTTTATTCAAATTTCAATACTACAAGTATAGCATCTCAACTCGAATTTCGACTTTAGGAAGATGTTGAATCTAATGTTGTTACTAATTTGAAAATGTAATTGAAGGATTTTTGAAATTTATAAAAACAAGAATGGCAACACAATTGTTCTTTTAGGCCTCAAATTCGCTCATTTTTTGGTTGTATATACAAGGTTGAAACATTGAGAATATCCACGTTGAATTTAAAGGTTTTTACTCGTTTAATATTTAGTGTGTGCATTATTTTTTGATATATGGTAGCCTATAATATCTTAAGACGCTTGCCTTCTTCAATCAGGCCGACAGTGACTTTAGCTGTGTGTGTTGGGGGGGGGGGGGGGAGGGTATTAGGCAACCTCCTGGAGTAAACCGCATAGACATTTGCCTTGTAATTTATGTATAGTGGAGATCATTTGGGAGATCTTGTCTTCTACTATTTATTCTAGAAGAACCTTGTTGTCCCAAAATGAGTTTAAGATGAGAAATTAATTATTTACGAAGGTTTTCTGCAGTAAAGTTTGTCAAATCCAAAGACCAGAGGCTTTTTAAGAATACTTCCTTCCTCCTTGTGTCATTGCAATGCTTAAGTTTTAATCTATCTTCATTATTAATTAACAAAGTGACACGACGTTGGCTGACATTAGACGAAAATTGCTAGCTGTTCGTCTTAATTGAGAGGTTAATTTTTCTCTGAAGCTAATTGCACAATTGTGCGAATGTTGTCATTGTTTTCAAAAGCTTACAAAAGTTATCTGTTGTACTGATAATGAACATAAGCCATTGGCGAATATCTGGCTTATTTAGTCTGTCGTTTATACTAACCGACATGAGGATCTTGTTTTTGTTACAGTCATTCATGATTATTTTGTAACAATTTCTGACAATTTTGCATTACATGTACAACAATCTATATTTTTGGAGTCATCTAAAGGTATATGTTAGATGCTGCAAGAGTATTTGTAAGGCTTTCAGCAAGTCAATAATAATAATTATATAAAACCATTTCTGGGCGGTGATGAAGTGACAGGAAATGCATTCATTTGATTGCGTTGTGCAAAAAAAAATCTATTGTTTTGCGGTGTTTCTAAATGCATTGTACTAAAATACAATCGGTGGTATATGGAAACAGAAATCAAGAGAGTCATACCAGAAAGCATAAAAAAAATCTTGTCCGGGTACAATTAGATTAAAATACACTTAGATTTATTTTCATATATGGTTTGGGTATATGTCAGAGTTATATCGAGTGCTCAGAATTCTTTTTTCACTTTTATTTCATATTAAAGCAAAAGACAAATCCGTTCTTGTCTTTTTAATAAAGAGCAGACTAAGCTTGCTAGAATAGCACATTGACAATGTTGTGTGTATCTTTGGCTTAAAGTGTGAAACAGCTGCTTGTTTTGATGCCAATTTTAGGTTCGGCTCAGTTTTTGAAAGTTATTTAAGAGAAGATGTAGATTTGAATGGCTTATTAAATCAAGGAACATATTTTTAAATGTAACTGTGAATCCATGTTCACGGAATGTTTGTTCAACATTTAAAGAACTTACATGTGGAATTTAGTTGCAGTTATGGACTTAACCTTCCTGTTTTAGATAAACACTTTTCCATGTTTTGTCAGCCATTGCAAAGGATTCAATATTATTTATTTCTTAATACATTGTTTGAGAGCCTAAACGTTGATTCCTATAAACAAACATCTTCGAGACTATAACCAATCGATTTCGTGTATTCCCATGCCTTACACTATTTGCCTAAGTCTGAGTAAGCATTTTCTTGATTGATGCACTGTCAGTTCTTCGGTAGAGTTGAATCAATCGTCAATTCAGACATAAAATCACGCAACCAAATACAATAAATTGTTTAGTGCTGCTTGCTTAAGAATCTGAATGCAGAATGCTGCTAGATAAATGCATAGACTAAGCTGAATTCATCTATCAATTTTACTTCCAGCCAAATGAGCTGCGAAGTACGCCATTTACTTCATTTCACCCATGTTCCCCGTAGTGTTGCATTCTCCTAAAATTGGGGGATGTTTTCCCCAACTTTAAAGCAATCATGGAAGCTTTTTTTTTAAATGAAGTTAGCAATTAATTACTTGGAAGTAGAGTATGTGGGAGAAATGTTTTATTTAGCTGGACTGATCAGTTCTGTCACTATACTGTGTTATTCTGGAAGCAATACACCACATACAAACTTTAGTTTGAGATAGGCTATACATTGAAAGTAGGCAGAAAACCTAACTTTTTTAGTTGTATATTTGGCAGCCAATTTTCCGTTAAAGTAAATCTTAAGCTCGTGATGATGATGTGAGATGCGGGAAAAAATTATCTTTGAGGGAGATGCTCTAAGCGTATTTGTAGTTGTTCCCCAATTGTAAAATATAGCAACTTATTTTCCCTTGACTTCAGGTTTGTCAGATAGATGGCTTTTCGTAACATTTTATTGCATCGGGTTACATTTGACTGGTTAATTATAGGATTTCTGCTAGAGCAACCCTACACTTGATGTTAATTTGGATTAGGCTTCTGGGTATGCTACATGGTTCCATAAAGGCATCGATCATTAAGCAAGCCAGATCGATCGATTCATTCATTTCCATTGTAAGCCTCCACTTAATTAATGCACATGTTTGGGCATCACATGGAGATTTGCATTTTCAAATTGAATTTGGCTAATTTTGCTACGTCCAGAATTTAACTTCATTTCGTTGATCAACTTATAGGAAATATTCAATTATCGAGAAATGCATTCCTATATATCTTCATGAATGCTGCAGGGATTCCGAATGGGTTAAGGATTAATCGAATGGCAGCTAGGTCCGTTTAATCATTCTTAAATGAATGTAATGCTTTGATATTGTTTTTACACTTAATTAGTGCTGAATTAATTGGATTTGTGTGACCGGTGTGGTTAAATAAAACTAAACAAAGTGTATCTGCTGCTATGTAAAATGTACAACTTTTAATCCATATATTGAACAAACAACGAGGTATTTACTAATGAATGGTTTTTCATTGAATGCTGATTTGCACACTGGGACATGCACGATAAATTGAGTAGATTTAATTGATTTTTTTTATTATTTTAAAAGATAGTGTTTCGAATTGCATTGCTCCGGCCAATCCTATAAAACGTTAATCATTGATATCTCATTGGCTTAAGGTAAATCTTTGGCGACGTGTTCAATGCCATTTTCTTTATGATTCATTTTGGTATCAAGGGGCATATTGTGAAAATATCCTCTTTTATGCCTACAGACGGCCTCATTTTTCAAACAAAATGGCTATTCCCTAAAGCAGAATTAAAGTGAATAAATAGGATTTCTTGAATGGTTATTGCTTAAGCGTAAAAGAAATACGATTGACATGCCTTGAATACGAACAGAAATAAAGCATTCATTTCATTTTATTAGCCTGACATTTCTCTGAATCTCGCTCACGGTGTGTCAAATGAAATTCCATTGAAAATCTCCAGAAAATAAGATATTTAGCCATTGTCACAATTAATAGCAAATTCAATAAGCATCGTCACTGTCGTCTTGATTTTGCCTTCAAAAATGAATACATTCAGTTTTGTCCTATTTATTTCTATTTGATAGAAGTACCATATAGTTTTGAGAAAACTTTAGTTTGGCACTGTTAAGCGAATTATTTCCCATATAAAATATTTCATACTTTCTTCAATACCACAGACTTCCATTAGCAAGTTTCTAATTTGAGTTAAAGGATGACGAATTGAATGAATCCTTATTAGCTGGCGAAGACTTATTGATTGTTGATTGAATTCGTCGCAGTTATTTAAGCACGTTATTTGTGACAAAGGAATAAATCATGAAAAACGTCGTTGTGGAAAACTCATCAACTCTTAATGCTTTTCTGTAATGCAATTTTCGTCTCATTAGTGTTGCAAACAACGGCTTACATCTTCTTTAATTAAGTTTGTTTTCAATGGGATGCACCATCTTTCTCCCTTCGCAATTTTTAGCCCCCATTCCCCCCCCCCCCTAGTTTTATCTTTTAGTGTCGCTTTTGTAGTTAAAAATTTATGTTTTAAGTAAACTAGAATCGCTGTTGTTAACTCGTTCACCCTCGAAGGTGTTTTTCTTATTACCGTAATATTATTAATGCATGAAATGAGATTCTTCTTTACATAAAAGGAGATTTTAAGTTTTTTTTTCTCCACGAACAATGTAAACTCGTACTGCTTTTTCAAGCCTTGTGCAATAAATGCAAATGCATTTGGATGGAGGCATGATGGAGTTTTCCAAGTTCTACACGAGTTTGAAACGCACATTTAAACTTTTTAAACTGTAATACAGGTATCAAAGCATGAAATGTTAACTCTTCTATTTCTACTTTATTGCTGTTTAGCGAGTACATGGCCATCACAGTCCTGTAAAGGGATCTTTAATGGTCATCTTAACTTATGATTAATTTAGGAATTGTTTCACGTTGCGGCACAACAAAAAGCTTTTAGTTCAACCAGTGTCTAATGAAGGGACATAGACAAATGAACAAAAATATCGAGAGAAGCCCTTTAACTTATCGATTTGTTCTACCGGCTTTGTGCAAATCGCATTTTGTTTTCCTCAAACTTGTGATACATAAGCGTTGGAAGACGTGGAAAACCTTAACCATATATGAAATTCCAGGTCAACATGCAGTGCCATCAGTTGCCATCATATGTCACGAGATTAGTTCAGCTGATACACGTTTATTGTAGAAATAATCTTTCGAATAATAAGAATTTGTTGTGATAACACCTCCATACAACAAATTGTCTTTTTCATGGTATTGCGGTTGTATTTTTGCTATTGTATTATAGAGCATAGAACATCAAGTATTCAGCCCAAGTTCTCATTATACCATAAACGTAATTTAACTCTGAAGAGCAACTGAAAGTCATTTTAGGTAATGGAATTTTTTTATCGCCAATAGATATATATACCGTGCAATCTTAAACTTGCAATTTTTGTAATGAGTTCACGTTCGATGGTTTCTAGAAGAAAAAAAAAAGGCCTTATACAGTTAGACTTGATAGGCCAAGATGGAGTTTTGCCCATCTTTTCGCAGTGTTCTTGTTTGGTAATTTAATTACGTTATTCAGGAGAAATATATATAGCGTTGAAATTTGCATTTGTATATTCGTCCTGTGCACTCTTTGCTGGTGCTTCTTTCCAAGATGAGGAATTCTGGTTATTTGTTTAAGCCCTAGCATCACATTAAGCCCTTGATAAAATTATTTCTCAAAAGATAAATTGAATGCTTTTTCTTGTAAGATAAACATCACCAGGCTTTCTAAATACAAATATTTGATCTGAAATAATTAGAATCCTGGTGCAGTTCACATAAATTACAGATGCCATCTTGCTCATTGGGCAACGTTCTCATTCTGTTTCATTCTCCAGTTGCAATTACAGAATTTGAAAGATGAATAAGAAAACTATGCAGATTTGATTAATACGATGAACTTTCTCAATTATTCCAGGGAAAATTCAATTTTCGCATCCACTGTACATGTTTTATCTGGTTATTGCAGCACGTTATCAGGTTAATTCTATAAAATATTAATACATTATTATTATTTAATGAGCCAGGAACTTGCACTAATTTTTTTTTATACTCTTCTAAACGTAATTGATTTCAATAAAGATTACTGAGAAGTGTTCATCTTTTTAATCACTTAGAAGAAGTCTAGACAATGGGGAAAAAAGCCAGCTTTCTAACTAATATCTATCTAAATCTTCTCTAAAGAAAGCCTATTCTTCGAAACAATGCATGAAGGCAGTAAATCCAAGATTTATTTTATTTTAAACTTTGGCAGAACCAGGATTAACTTTTCTTTAAATCTTAATAATGCCACATCGTCGGTCCAAAGAGGTTATTTTAATAATCCTCACATATTATTCATGTCTTATTTATTTGAAAAGCCTCGCAAATGCACGTAATTGAAATGTCCAGATGCCCATTGAATTAGCCGCGTCTTTTTGAAACATTTAGACGTGCTTTTCAACACACTGGGCGTCCATTCATTTGCACAATTTTTCCAGCAGTCCAAAGAATTTCTGTATTTTTGAATGGCGAGGGAGAGATGGAGGGGATTTAGGAGTCAGGGTGATGGAAGCCTAGATTGATTTTGATCATAGGTTTCTAATATAGTCGTGGCATTGTTGGGGTGCACACTCTATTGTAAAGTTGGTGATGGAACTGAGCCAAATAGAATCAAATGGGGATTTTGATGCCTTCTGCTCCGTCTCCCTTCCCTTTTGTTATTAGGCTATTGCGCATCCAGAGTCCAGTCTGTGCCCAATGGCACGATGTACAAAATCCTCGAAATCTTTTTTTTTTTTTTTTTTGCCGGTGGGAAAAAAATGGACGATCAATATTGAAGACGCTTTCATGGCATTTCTTTTGTCGAGTCAATCAAACAGCCTGATTACATGAATTTCGCATAAAAGTTCACCTACGTACTCGGAGGGGACACGGACAGTATACCAGACAAATCTGTAGCGGTTTTTCTAAGAGGTGCTGAAGTGCTTAGCTAATTTCAAATACTCGCTTTAATAGAAGTTTTCCACGTCGGAATAACACAATCTAGATAACGGGATAACTAACTTAGGAGAGTGAAAAAAAACCGTTTTATTTGCAGAACTCATCAGTTCTTGAGATTGCTATGTCAGCTTTTGTATTGACTTGTGGCAAACCGTTATCCCCAATTGCTTACTTAGGATATTTGGATCCTTGCATAGAGTAGGTTGGTATTGGCAAATAGAAGGAAGGGCCTAACAAAATCCACATTGAAGGATTTTATGTATACATAAATGTCGGCTTAATCCAAAATAGCCCTGATAAGGAATTAGATAGCCAATTTCATAAGCTAAAATGTAGACAATTGCATTACCCGGATTTAAACATGCAAACACGTTTCGACCTAGCTTATTATATTGCCATTTCTACGTATACCCACGTAGTGATGTAGGCCTGCTGGTATTCATTTTTTACGATGTCAGATTTAATTAAGCTTGCAAAATTAAAATTGACGTTGTGAATGTTGAACAGCATGCTGGGCCTGTTCAAGGACTTGAGAACAATGTCCTTTTTGTAGAAAACTATAATGTCGCATTTGATATGGTGCAACAACGTCATATTCATTAATGATACTTTCTTTTACATTATTTGTAGCTGTTGGCACATGAATTTCATTTTTTTTAAAGCGCTTCAACTTAGCAAATCAATAATATTAGCAAATGATCATCACAGCATTTTTAAGTTGAATTTCAGTTCTTGAAATAAAAGCTTTATCGATTCATAGAATATCGTCGTTTTATTTTTGAAAAAATCATGCAGTGCAATGGAATAAATGTGATTTTTTTTATAATTTATTGATGATGGCACTGTCTCTCAATTTCCAGGAACAGTGAGAGAAATGTCAGAATAATCGCTCACTGACAATTCAGTCAAACAAAAACATGATAAACTAATTTTATTCTTGTACAGTGTAAAATACAAAATGGTTATTGTAATAGAGAAAAATGATTAAAAAAAACTGTTTCACACCTATAGAGAATGGATAAATATTGGTAACAATTTTATTGATTTATATACCAAAGCTAACTTTGTTCACAACGTGACTTTAAATAAAGAGTCATGACACCATTTAGCGACAGTACAATGTCGCTCCATGGCTTTTTATGCTTCATAAAATAGAAGGGCAACCTAGCTTAGTAAAAATCATAACACGTATATTATTAGGTCACTTTGTTTTAAATTATTCATTAGTTGACAAGCAAGAGGCATTCCTGGACATGAATACACGGTTATGGGTCAACGCCTGTAACGTTATGTTATCTTACGGGAAAATCCAACCAAAAAAAAAAAATAAAATAAACGCAACACAATCGATGTTACCATAACGACCGCAAAACAGACCATACGAAGGTTTAATTGAACGATTTGCTACATGACAAATATAAATGTGAAAACCAATAAAAAGCGCCCAGTGTTCGTGCCTTAAATGACTGAACTAAAGTTGTTTATTACCTTTGGAGAATGCCAATTTTAATTTCTTTTGGGATGGGTCTTAATAAGGAATTGCCCCTGAAATGCGTTTTATATCATTTAATATCACGTTGGAAATGCACAGACCCCTATGTTATACAAATTTCATACTCCCATGGCACGAACATCGACCATATAACAGAGATATAGGTTTGAAGCAAAGTGCAATTTTGTATAAGGTCTGAAGTGTGATGTTATGAAAACGAATTTCTACATTTTTGAATTTCCTGTGATGGTTTTTTTATTTAGAAATATACGAGAGAATCTCACTGCAGTAGTTACACTGACCCAGAGTAACAAAATGTCATTCTCTTTGTCTTCCAGGGAGATATTGATTTGCTTCAACAATGCAATGGTGGTTTTAACATGGTGCTGGTCGTATATACATTATACCTAATGTTTGATCGCACGCAACATTGCTACCAAACCTTTATGAAATGCCCTAAAGCTATAGAGAATGAAAGACGATAATAGCAAAGTACGAACAGCTAAAAGATTGGCAAGATAAAAATTGAGTTAAAGTTCATATCCGTTTCATTTGAGACGAACAAAAGGTATCTTATTAATACATTTCTTTATCTCAAATTGCGCTTCTCTAATTAAGTCTCTAATGTATGATCGTTGAAACAAATTCAAAATGACATGGTGCTCTTTTAAAGAGAATAGCACGATGAGAGAGAATAGCTGCACACAGTGGCTAGGGATTTTCCTTTATTTTCAATTGCTTGGTTCGCTAGCATTTCAAGTAACACGAACCTAATGAATATTTTAAATTGCCTGAAAAATTATCATAACATTTCATTAGGAAGTAACAAGCGCACTCGCGCTAAATCGACAAAAGTCTCAAATTAAAATTTTCTGCTGCTTCTCTATACGCTCGACAGCTCATATTTTATCATTAAAGGCACTGGCTTATTTGACTGTATGCTAAGAAAATACAAAAAGGGGCTTACGTTGGATTTTCAGCACCCTGCTAGACAAATGCGCACCTAATGGGTATTTTTCTGAATTTTCAGCCGTGTTATTTCGTGTAACTACCTAGGGAATTTAATTATTAATATAGAGTTCATGCTATTTCAAGTGCACTAAATAAATTGGTGGAAACGGGAACTTCTGGCGCCATCTATGGACGATATAAAACTGATTATCAAATTCAATATGCATGCAAGAAAACAACCGGTGCATTAAATCTTATAAACAAACTTCTTCTATATTCATGAAAATAATTGAAAAAAAAGTTGAATTCAATTAACCCATTATTGCATCAAGGCTCTCGTCAGGTTTTGTATGGGAGATAATGCTCTGTGTATGGAACTTTCCTGATGGAATCTGTTCTCTGTTGTCTTTTTTAATATTTTTTTATATTAAACATATACAAATATTATCTCGGGTGATCGATAGAAGAAGCAGTTTTTTCTACTTATCACGTCGCCTATTGCTTTTCGAAACTGTTATTAGAAATATGTGGTTGCCTTTTGAAGTAGATGACTTCCGTTTGAAGATCCCTCAAACGATAGTTTCAAATAAGGTTTCTCTGGGTCTCATTCAGATGCCATATCTCATAGAAAAGATTTGGAGAGTGGCACTTTTTTACCATAAAAACTAATACTTATGCCCGGGGATGTTCACTTTATGATTGTTGTTATGAGAGTATCTGTCGTTATAACAGGGGGGGCTAAATTCTCGGTGAAAAAAAAAAAGCATTGTGGATAGATCAGAATCTTTGAGAAATCCCATACAAGGTTAGTTCACTTATTGTCGGAGTCGGATATTGTTCAATCTGGGGAAAAAAATAGATTCTCATCAAAGAAACCAAGGTCTCTCTTTTTATTACAAATTACACAATGGAAACCCTTTCTAACGACAATGGCCAGACCAAACCCCCCTTTATATTTCTGCTCAGCAATATTTGATACAGAAATCGTGTAATGGGATCGATATTTAGGTTGGCATAAGATAAGGTATTGTATTACATTTCATGTTATTACGGATGACTATGTCATTGTCCGTGATCATCATATAAACTACTTTGAAATTGCTTCAATCTCGTGGAGAATGGGGACTGAAAAAACCCTAGTAATTATTATTTGAAATTGGTATAATACTGCTTTCAACCATATACTATACCTTAGTAGTTCATTATTTAGTTAATCATTTACATCGATAATAATCTACATAAGGTCCTTTGGAATTAAGACAAGTATGCATCCTGTAGCGGCTTGGGCATCTATATGTACATGTATATCAAACTTATTGTTTTCACCCCTACAGGTCATCATTAGCAATAATTTTTTGACGTGAATGTAGGATGTTGAGCTTTTCAACTTATGCACTACATGGTATCTCATTGACCTCACGCAATTGAAATAACCTTTTAAGGAACGCTTATCTCTGCATACAGATTAGCATTTCTAAGGCGATATTTCTTTTTATTTATCTGGATTTCCCTAGCTTATTCTGCAGTATATAGACATTAGCAAACATCGCATGTAGAAATAAATTAACATTTTCATGAGAGGAAGAAACTTACTGGAGTTTCATTGTTACATGATTGGAATACTGGATAAGTAATGCAGTTGGAGCGATTTTAGATCAAAACCAAACTTGTCTTTTTTATTCTGAACACATACACACATTGAACCACATCAAACACTTTGCATGCTCAGCAACTTATTCACATGAGGTTTCTCCTGGTAGTTATTGCAAAGGTTTTTTTTTGTGCATTTCTGAGCATGGATTTTAGCTGCCCTCGAAGCATTGATTCCTTGTAGAAGACGATGAATCCATGCCTTTTTCATGTTTTTGAATAATGCGTCAAATTCCTGTGAAACACATCTTTACACATCAATATAGTGCTTACAGATGCTAGTGGAAATTCTTTTTGAAATCTATTGAAGAATACGTTTCCAAAGTCGGATGGTAATATGCAAATTTGAGAAATTTTCAATAAGTCAAACGATTTCGTTACTTTTTAATAATAGGCGATGCATGTTTTTGGATTGAAAGTAGTATGGATATTGTATTCTCGTTGATTGGAGTCAAATCTTTGAAAGATTGACTATTTAGCAATGAAAATTTCTTGTCTTTTTTTTTTGCAAGGAAGAGCAGAGGATCGATGCATTTCGTTGTATAAAGAACCATTTTCCCCCGGTTCTCTTCAAACAGCTATCTCATGCATTACCATGGCAGCCTTGCATCACTATTGATAAACTATTATTCAGTTCCCGGAAATGTCACGAAATTTCTGTTTGATATCTCCAAAAATGCTGCATTCGCCAATGAAAAGCAACGTCAATCGTCAATATTACTACCATTGCAGTTTTCTGAACAGGACCTGAAAAAAGATGGCTTCTGGCGAAGTTTGATGCCAAACAAAAATATACAGTGCTTGCACAAAAACTTATAATTTAATCTACTTGATGCTTTCGAAGGAAACCAAAACCTTTCACAAACAAGCTTTAATCCTAAATAATCTTCAAGATTAGCAGTAAAGGAGTTGGCGTCTCTAGAGATCTCTTACTATAGAAGGGATCAGTGTAAGACAAAGAGAGCCTTGTTGGCTTTACTTACTTGTTTGGATATATTTTTTTGATTTGCAATAAATCAAAGATTACATCTTTAGAAAGCTTTTCTACTCTGTGACAATGCATTCCTTCGACTGCAATGACGCATGGCATTCCTGACCTAGTTTCTCTATTGAAAATTGAGTATTTATCAAAATAAGAAACGTCTTTTCTGAGCAGTTCATTTCTCAAAAATGACAGCAAAACCTCTTACTGTCGATTTAACACGAGCTATTGTAAAAATCAATTATTGTTAAACTCATAGATCTGTGATGACTTATTATACGAACTAACCCATCTATGACAATGTCCCTCAACATGTTCTTGAAGTCGATCTCAGGTTTGATCAAGGGATAGGCCAAATTATACCATTGGATATCCTTAATTCCTAAAGGAAATTTATTGCAAATTTTCAGCCTCATTTTTTGTTTCATATTTATTGTTAAATTTTCAATGTAAAGAATTGAATAATCCTCAATGTCTGGAAAAAATCTTTATGGTGTCTCCGCATGAAAGCTCAATTTGGGATTTGAGGATTTTATGGCCTAATTTCTCTTCCACTCTGCACTCTTGCAAAAAGAAATATATTATCACAATAATATACGCGCTGTAAAGCTCAGAATTATTAGTCGAGATAAAGTAATCTATGCTTTTATGCTCGTAAGCTCATCAAAATTACCTCTTGCCTAGATCTCGAGACATTTGGCTACAAATGCAAGATGTACTAAAAGAGTGACATGTAACTTGTCAATACACTATATTTGGTTTGATCAAAGTGGCCAATTTGCATTCATCGACCTAAATTTGATTATTCTATCCAATCTTGATTTTTAACCTTGTATACTTTTTTTGTATTTCAGACCACATTTCGTCTTTGTGCGATCGAAAACGCTCTCAACAGCTTTACCACAAAGCAGATGGAGCTGTTTTAACGTCAAATAACGAAGGTGACTTAGATTGCACGATAACATTTCAAACGGATTCCGTCCTCCAGAAATTTATGCTTCGTTTTGAAGAACTTCAATTAGACTGCAACGACCACTTGTATATTTTCGATGGGACGAACGCTTTTCATAATTACGAGGTAAGTCAGCTGAAGATCACTATATTTTCTACAGATTTTTTTTTTGTGTGCAAACATCATGTACTATAAACACTTGCTTTGGCCATAAGATACATTTTGATAACTGATTATAAATATGTTGGATGCAGAAAAAAGTTCGGATAACATTTTTCAAAGACTTTATAATTACTGTTGCTACTGTTTTTCCCTTTACAAAGTACACGTTTAAGTAGTGAAGTAATTGATTAGAGGTTTTGAAAAATCCCTTTTCGTCATAAAAGATAATGGGTCGCTTTCGTGACCTCAGTGAACACAAGCTCACTTACCACAAGCACTTTTCTGTGCGCTTCGTGACGCAAGTAACAATTTGTGGTTTAACTATCGTTTTAATGAGATTATAAAACACGTGAATCGCATTGTTATCACAATGACGAAACAAATGCTTCAGTTAGGAGAAGCAAAGCAGGACCATTCATTATCGAAAGTGGCGCACTGAAATTTATATCAACTGCAAGGCTAGTACTTAGAATAAATTTTCAGCAGAAGACAATTGCTATGTGTGTGCCCTTTGCTTGTGAAACGGTGCTTGCTAATGTAGTTGGGAGGAGCTCATCGAAGATTTGCAACGTTCATTAAATGACCTTCCCACAGTGTTTTGTACCGACTTTGCTTTTAAGATCCATTGGTCATTTTCTAACCACAACTTCATTGCATGACTTTGGAACAGGCTGACCTTTCATGCCGAAATAACCAGATCGAAGTTGGAACCATTTACACTAGATCGAATTGCGTGACTTTGAGATACGTTACTCATGGATGGGGCCAGATTGGCAATGGGTTTCGACTTGTACTCACCGCATTTAAAGATACACGTAAGTAGTAGCTGTGTGGGACCTTAATCGACTTTTTCTAACTTTATAGCTTTGAGTGTAAAAACTTAAGATGCGAGGTGCAATTTCTGAAAATGACTGTGCCTAAGGCGTACCGTTCCTTATTAAGTTTACTCATGAATTTTTAGAAATTGAAATTTATCTTCAGTGGCCTAGTTTTTCTCTCTAAAAGAGCTCCCAAATTAGTAAATCGATGAATTGTTTTAGCGTTTCAATTGTTTTTTCTTCGTGCAAAAGCGAGATATCTTGAGGAAACATGGAAAAGTTATGTTACTAAATTCTTGCAATAGTATAAAAATGTCTACTATTTGTAGAACATCATTAGAGCTAGATTTCATTACAATTTGCCAACATAATTTAACTTAAAAGTATTAAATATTGACAAAATTATGTCATGAAAATGGCTATTTTCCAAAAATTAATAACCCAGCACTCCAACATTAAATTACAAGTAACATGGCTAGTTTTTGGCAAAATTTAGCCATGAAAATCACTATCTGTTTTCTAAAGATTAAAAATCTAGCAAAATCTCCTTCCCCCCCCCTCCAGCACTCCAACATTAAATTCCATGTAACAGGGCTAGTTTTTGGCAAAATTAAGCCATAAAAATGACTGTTTTCCAAATAATAGAGAGTTACAATGCCAACTGGGTTCACACTTTGAAAAATTCCAGTCTCAACTTGTTCATAGTCCAAGTGTTGAAGTGTTCCATATCTTTTCGATCGTGTGTTGGATTTTTGAGAAATGAATGGCAACGTGTTGGGGTTGTGCATCCTGAAGCCATAAACCGAAAATGTGTTTTCAATTGCAGCCCTGGAATGCCGAGGATTTCGCTGCCAGAACAATTTGTGTATTCACGCGGAACTCACCTGTGATCATGTGAACCACTGTGGAGATAACTCCGATGAGTCTTCACACGCCTTATGTCCAAGTGAGTTGTCAAGACATGGGTGCACATGTCTGAACTGAAACAGACACTTTGCTGGTCGTGCAATGCTTCTACATGTATGTTGTCCATTGCAGATAATGAATTTGGTAGTCGAATCCTTGGACTCGGCGTGGGGATTTTTATAGTGATCATCGTTAGCACCTTCATTTTTTGCTTCGTGTGTGTGGCAGGAATTGGGATTTTGCTTTACCGACGGATGAGACGACGGCCACCTCAACATGGAGTTTTAAATACCAACCAATCTTATCCGTGTAAGTAATTAAATGACCACCAACAAATAATCAAACCCGATTTGATATATTGATTTTGGTATATTGATGTTTATTGGGAATTAGTGTTTGTTAGAAAAGTTTGATGGAATTTTGGGTGAGCTGGTTCACGCCAATTTCAAATGTTTTGAAGAACTCAGTATTTCGAGAAATTTGTTTATGCTAAATTGAAAAGTTATATTTTTAATAATTTCGCATTAACGTAATTACTAAAATACTGATATTTTCTAAACTTGATTTCCAATTGAAATTACAATTCAATCTCTAATAAACATCTTTTGCACTCATAAACACTCATTCCCTATTAAAGTTGAAGGGAAAATATGTTTGCTAATAAATTGGACCAAATGTACAGATTCAAACCTGCAAAATTCAATTTATAACTGGAGATTAGAACTGGTTGTTAAACTTTTGTAACTCTGAACAATTTCAAGGATAAGAACAAAAATGAATATCACACCTTTTAAAGAATTGTTTAAGAGGCTCTTATAAACAATAGGTAACTGCTGTATTTATATGCATTCAAAAGACTGAACTTTGAGGGAATATGAGAGAAATTAACCTCTGTAACAATCTTCATTGTTTTAATTTCCAAACAGCATGCCAGGAATGTAAATCATGCACCGCACAAAGTTCCGGGCATTTAAACTGATACAACTATGTAGTGATTCGGAAAAAATATCATTCAATAATCTCAAATTCTTTCAAAAATTGTGGAGGATTGAGGATCTCAAGTGGGTACCATGTGCAGCAAACTTTAATTTTTTTCTCATATGCTTTTTTTTCTTCTTAGTGGCAACCATCGATAATTCTGTTTTATCCACTGATAACACCGATCAGAATTCTGTTCTACTCTCCACTTCACCTTAGAATTATGTTTTACTATAATTTGTATATATTTTAATGCAGATTTATATTTGGAAACTGCACCTCTTCTTCATCCAAGCACTGCATGTTATGACTCCAATAACACCAAAGGTGGAACTTGGCAAAATCCTTATTATCATGATACTAATAGGGATGATGATTTTGACCCTCAAAGTACGTTAATAACAAAGGAATTATAATATTAAAAATTAATTTTTTTCATATATTAACCTGTTAAATAATTAAAAAATCGAAATCAAAAGTTATCTTGATTTTTCTATTCATTTTTATCTTCTGGCACCTGGTTATTTTGATGGTATAAATTAATTATTTGTTAACTAACAGCATGCACAGCTTATGCTTGCTTTTTATTTTGTTTTATATTATAACATTTTCGATGTACAAGGTAACCCTAGCTAGTTCATGCAGATTAACTCATCGTCTTAACATTTGGCCTAATTTATTGCAAGAAAGTTTGCTTTTCACACTAATTATAATTAGACAGCATTGGTAATGGAATCAGTTCTAGGGATCTAATTGTTATTTACTGTGAATAGCAAACAAAAACGTATTTAACATGTGTTGGAAACTGTGCTTTATGTTCTTGTAATACGGAGATATTTGGGAAAAGGAGTAACTCTGAACACCTTGTAAAAAAGTCACCATTTGTGGGTATCACATGGGTTGGAAATATAGTTCCATCTTCTCCTTTTTACAAGTATTTCTTGTTAGGGTTATAATCTGTGTACTTTTTCCAATATCGTTCACCGCATCCTCGTAGGTCACTGCAGCTGTAGAGCGCTCTTCATTCATACAACTATTTTTTACCATTTTCACCATTTGTTCTTGCACGAGCATGCTATAGATGTCAAACTTTTACCATTTTCATAACCTGCAATCATTTGCTTTTATACGTGTTTGCATATTTTCACATCTTTTTTCATGGATTTGCTTTTTTACACCAACGATAATGTGGATTTTCCTAATGTACTTAAAATATAAATTACAAAAGACGTTTATTTATCGGAACATATTGCATGAACTTTATAAAATTTACGAGATTGAGTGTGATTATTACGTTGTCCAGTAATTTTACCTTAATTAAGCATTAAACTCATAACCGTTTTTTTTGATATTGCATGCAGAATCATAAATAATCCCATGATGTTCATGTAATAATGGCCACAAAGAGGAAAGCCTCTCGTATACACATGTTGTAAATCTGACGGTCATGTTTACGTGAAATTCTGAAGCTTTTTATCTTCAGGAGACTCTTTATTGGATCAGCATGCAGCCTGTAGTCAGCTTTTGCTAGAAGTCTTTCCTCCTCATCCTCCCTCGCTACTATTTAACGTGTGTCCTCCGTGTTTCAGTGCCTTCTTCCCCCTCCCCCAACTTCTTTTACTCCTTGGCTTCCCAGATCTCTCCTTAACTTGAAATCCCCATCCCCTTATGGTGACTTGATGCTTGGGGGATATTTTTGCGTTGCTGTTTTTCTAACTGAGTTGCGTTTGAATGCCGACTCCTTTCTATAGTTCTTCCGAAGGTGCCAGAAGAGAGCGCGTGCAGTGAAAAGACGCAGGTGAACACAATGAACTCAGTGTCTGTCTTCCACAGTGCAACCGGCCTACCCCCCAACTCCTATGGGCCTCCAAGAGAAGCCCCCGCCCTACCCGGGAAACCCCCCGTATCCCCCTCATCAGGGAGGGATAGGCTACAGTGTTCACCAGGGAAACATCTACTACCAAACAAAGTGAAGAGTGGCCTCTCCAGGTAGGTTCTAAGGGAAAACATCCTGGCTGTTCTTATGTACCTTATGAAATAGCCAAATTTTTCACTTAATTTTCAAATAAGAAAAGATGGGCATGTTTTTATGCAACGCGTTGACCAACCTATTTTTGATTTTAGGTCACAAAAAAAATGCAATAACAGTTCTAGGGAAAAAGGCGAATGGCTTGTATGAAGAGTGCTCCTTTTTTACTATTTCTTTTTTACCTTGTCAATAAACAACAAGAAAAAAATCTGAAAAAAGAGACGGGCAAGTGCTGCGCCGCAAGTTTCTGTGCGCCGTATAGACCTAGATTAATTTTAAACTATAAAACGTACGTGTAAATAATAACACTGAAAAGTTCTATAAATACGACGCTGTGCTAAAATCTATGTGAACTCGAAACAAAAAAACTCAACATGGCTTCGTGTGTGTTCACTAGGATCTAGATCTCATCTTGTGTTTCGTACTGCAGATATGGGAACTGCCATATAGACCCTCGGACTCAAGATTTAATCGCGGTTTAATACAACCTCACCCCCCCCACAATGTGTTCCTTTTAATTACACGGATTAACTCGACAACGACATGTTGTATTTAAGATTAAGTCTACTCTACTACAGAGCCCATCTTTGAGACCAACATCATCTTGAAACTTAAAACTCGATGCAACGAATCTCATCACGAAAACACTCAAGTTGACCAACTAAGAATGGAGAAAGTACAGATTTTTTTGAGTTTTTTTGGGTCAGGGTAACTTATTTTATTCCTTGTTGTTAAGCTCATGTTTTTAAATTATGATGCTCATAGATGCTTGCTTTTTCCCCCCTAGATTTTACATCTTTTCTAGGGCTTGTTTGCACAGCTATAGACAGGTAATTTTTAGTTTAAGGTCTCTTAAGGTTAGTTTAAGATTACTTACAAGTTCGTGATTTCATACCAAAGCAAAGTTTTCCCACAGAAATTGAAAACTTTATCAAAAGAATGTGTTAATTTAAATCTAACTTTACTATTAAACTAGGAAATATTACTTGCATCTGTGAATACCATAATAATGAATTTTTATCAATTTTTTATGAATTATTAATATAATAATTACTATGATTGTTTGAGCATCCATCTCGAATTTCAATTTACCATGACTTTGCTTTAAAATTTGGTTGCACTGGCTTTAAATAACGATATTTTGCAATTACGAGACATTCAGCATACTCTCATCCAGCTATTATTGCAATTTAAGTTTCTTATCAAATAATGTTGGTCAAGATATCACTTATGTATCAGATTGCGATAGTTCGTTCACCTAACATAAGATAATTTCATCCGTGACATAGATATATATATATTTTAAGAGAAATAACAGGGAAATTTTCAAAGTGGGGAAACAAGCAACACGATATTGACATTTATGGAAAAATACCACATTTTTTACTAAATGCTTAACGCCATGGCTAAACTCTCATTTTTACATGCTGTATGCTAACCATATTCTCCGCGATAATTTATTCTTTAAAAGTTAATTAATAGCATCATTGCGAAGTGTTTTTGTAATAGGTTAGGAGCACGCCATTTTTTGCTTTTCATTGATACAAGTGTTGTTCAGATCCTTATTTCTCGATTGATTATACAAAATATGCCTACATATTTTAGCCACGATAGTGCTGCTATTTGTTATATACGCGAATTAAAATCCTGCTTTCTTATAATGTAAAATTTAAGTTAACCGATTATTAAAAGTTATTCCACAGATCCACGTCAAATGATAATAGCTTCTTAAAATTAATGATTTCTTAGAATTTTTCACCACATTCTGCTAATTTAGTAATGGAATATTAAGGCGACACTTTTTTGAACATATTGTACACTGTGTATGACAAGTCTTCCCATGCTCTTATAAGTATCTGGACACAGTTTTTAGATTATTTCTAAACACTTGGAAACACGTGTATAGAATTTAATTGGCAAAGTTTGTGTTGGAAAATTTTGTTTAAAACGTAGTTGCAATCTTTTCAACATTCACTTCAGTATTTTGAATTCCGAATTTATTAGCTTAATTGCAAAGTAACTTCTTAGCCATTTTGCACAGACGCTACATTTGATTCTATTGATTGTAAGCACTTTACAAGGAAATCCCAATGCAAATCCATCGTGCATTTCTATGCTATAAGCACTCTCACAGCTATACATGATAAAGATAGGATCTTAGCATTTCCATTGCACTTTGTATAGTGCCGATTGAACTTGCCATACCATTGTTTTGTTTTTTCTGACGCTAAATGTCTTACATGTGTATGCAGCATTGTTATTAAAAGTATCATTGCTTAAATATCAATCTTTTTAGCTTATTAAATCGTTGCCAACCTGCAGGATCCCAATCGAATTATATCCCAAAGGAGGTATGCATGTATGCATTTCTGTAAAATATTTTGAACTTAATACAGAGATAAGATCTGTAATTCTGAATTATTTAATTGAATTATAACTAGGCAGTTGCATCACGTGGTATCAATTAACTTTTTAATTGGATGCATTTTGGGTATCAAGGACACTTAGGTAATACATTATTGAGTTTGAAGTTTTTTTTAAAAAAAAACGTGTTTTCAAGAGGTGAGTAAAATAATAAATACATTTAATTCGAATTTAATTTTATATAATTAATATGTGATTAATAATCGTTCATTAGGACAAAAAACGACATTAATTAGTGCATTACGTCATTGTTTGGACCAACGTGGAATAGAAGCAATTTCGCCATATTTCATGTTTTCAAGATAAGGAATTTCAGGTAAGGTTTATGACATTTTTTATTTTAAATTGTTCTTTGTTTCATTTAGTTATCGTTTTAGTTAGCATTTGAGTAGTTTACAAATGTTAAGTTGGATAAATTTGCTATCATTCGAAGAAGTAATTATATCTATAAATCATCTCCAATTAGTCAAGTAAAGTAGGCTTATGCATGCCTTGGTCGAAATTGTTTGAACTGTTTCAAGTTGATTGAAGATGTTTCAAATGATCCAGCCAATACAAATCAATAAAACGTTAATAGTATGCTATACAACAATAAGATCAATAGAATTTCTCTATAATTTGTATCATTTGTTATTCAATGCAATGCCAGAAGCTGTGTCCGAAATGCCAACAACATTAATTTTTAGATGGAAACTATCAACAAAAACAATTAAACAATTCTGTAGTCAAATCTTTTCAAGACAGAGGTTCAGGTTTGATTATTCAATCTCAAACTTGATACTATATGCAAACCTGTATATAAAGTAATTTTTATATAAACAAATACCGATTTGATTTCATGTTTATAGTTATTTTTATGATTTACTGCTCCAGGTGATCAAATGGTCGAACAATACACTGGATAAAGGCAGGGTGTTCATTGTCGGCATACTGGACAAATGTGGTGAGTTCAATGCAAAGTTTTAATGAGCTGTGTGATTTGTTCTATTATAAACTTCTTGAGGTAAAATAGCTATTCTGAACGTTGTGCTAGAGTTGCTAGTGTGTAATTGCAGTCTTGATTAGTATTTTAATGTGTGTGTGTATTTTTAGTGTACATTTATGTGAGATCTATAATTGAAAAACATCAAAATGAAGACAATTTAGTAGCCCTTGTTATCCAATCTATGATTCAGCGTTGATGTTAAGAAAATTACAAGTCTTGTACCTCTTTCATCTCATCCATTCTATTTTGAATGGCCTTGTTTTGAAAAAACTCAAATAGAAAAATCTTTACATTAAAATATTTTTATTAATAGCAGTTATTAAAAAATACATGCATGTCGATTAAAATGTCCTAAATCCTACATCAACGTTTCCACAACTTTTTAGTATGCACATTTTCCATTACTCCTAATTAATAAAACGCTATTAATTTATCATAGCCGTGAAATGGTTAGCTATAGCGTTCAAAAACTTTCATAGCTGAAATACACACCATTACAACTGAAAAAAACTAACATTGCTTGGGACGTCGATCTAAACTTCTGACATTTGTAAATGTGGAATAAGTAATTATGGATATTTCCACGGAACTCATGGCACTTCCAACTTAATGGCTTTTAGTCAATACTAGTCATTTATTATTCATTTATTGGCTCAATTATTACTTTGATCAAAAGGCTGTCGTTTATTAGAAAGTTGGGTTTCTCGATTTCAGAACATTTGAATGTAAATTTCGGGATTTCATCTACTTTGCGGGTTTTTTGATTTTTCCCCTGCCATATTTGATGGGTTTGATCCAAAATGAAAAAGCGAGTGACATGTGGAAACACGGAAGACAAATCGTCATCAAATTCACCACTATAAATGTAGACATAAGCATGTATATAACTTTGGTCTAAACTTAAACGGACTCCCATTCTATATCCCTTTTCACTGGTATAAAAACACTCACTATATAGAAAATTGCCTGTACCGTTTATGAAGTCTTGCTTTTTCTGTTTGTAATTGTCTATTTTCCAGACTAAAACTCCATTGTTAGAATAATAGGACTTGCAGACAACAGAAATCGGTTCGATTATTATTTTGATGACAGATGCGTTGTTTTTAATGTAACCATTTTTTAAGCTTTTGGAGTTAATTAGCACTTCTTGTTTTAAAGGTCCCTTCATCCATTTTCTTGCCTCCACTTTACCAAAGCCGATTTCGGACAGCCTCAAAACGTTTTTTTTTACCCCCGTGTCCCTGTGATCTAAGAGAATATATTTTCTTCGATGATAATAAATAAAATCGGATAATATATTATTTGCAGTGGGAACAAACTCTAAGGAAATTAATAGATGTTCCGTATTTTTCCAGTACTCTAATATTGCCCTCATTTTTAAATCGGTTTCCTTGATTGCAAAAACATTGCTGCGATAACCGGTTTTTTCGTTTTTTAAAAGTTTAAGAACATCACTCATTTCTGGGATGATCCATTCAAAAATCGTGGATTTCTCTTCCAAACGATAATCGAGCGAGCAGCTATAGTTCATAGTTAGCTTTTCAATCTGAAAAATTGAGGTACATGTATTAGAATGATTTTTTTTTTTAAAACAATACTACAGAAAATTAGATGTCCTATGTTGTACCTGCTCTTCACTGCATTGCTCCTGGTGCGTACCTTTAACAACACAACAGATCATATTAGCTTTGCATTAGGTCTGTTTTTGTTACAATATTTGTTTTGCACTAGGCTTTAGATACTATTAATTTCTTATTGGAATAATTATTGTTCTAGGTGCAATGGAACATGACGTTTAGCATTCTAATGAAATTAAGGGCAATTTCATAAAAAAGAGCTTTCTGAAATTTTCAGACTTACTGTTGAGACTGCTGTTCACTTCTTGAAACTTCCTCTCAGTTTCCTTTTTCGAGTTTTCCTCTATTGTTTGTAATTCCTTCGTCAAAGTTTCGGTCATTTGTGACGTTAAATTCTTGGAGATCTCTCCTAGTTTTGTTTCGATTTGTGCGTTTTGTTCCTCCATTTTCTTTTTCAACAAATTTACCATTTCTTTCATGTCGTTTTGAAGAATTTGCAAACATTTCCCCTTTATTTCTTTTTCTTGAGTTACAATATCTTCAATCCGTGCCATGGCTTGACTTTGTCTTTGTCTTTGTTGCTCCAACTGTATCGTTACCCGTTTGGCGATATTTTCTAATATGTCCTCCTTAATGCTATAGCAATTTCTTTTAATTTCTTCACTTAATGAGGAAATTAATTTTTGTTTAATGTTGGCTTCGCATTGATTTTCCATGGTTGAAAGTTTTGTTTGGAACTCAGTTTTAGTGGCTTGCACATCATTGAAAAGGTTTGCTTGTTCATTAAGTTTCTGTTGGAGTTCAACTTGATTAGCTTGCAAATCTCTGAGAAGTTTTTTTAGTATTTCAAGCTCTGCCTCAGTCTAAAAATAAAGAGCATTTCTTCACAACATGATATACTTTTTAAGCTTAAACAGATATACGTTTTAAACTGATAGATTTTTGGTACATGTATACATACCTTTTCTTTGTATAAAACAAATGGATCCTCCTTGTAGATTTTTGGCAACAGATTTTTTGTAGTATATCGACAACGCTTAGTATGTAGCTATAATGATAATGATTTTAACATCATTAGGTACTCTGATATTCAGTATGATTCTCTATATTTTATATTATTACTTACCAAATACGCGTGCAACGGTATTTCTGCTTGGCAACCATAATTCCGAAAACTGCAAAATGTCTTCAACTTATACATTTCCGTTTGTAGTTTCGTGTCTTGTTTTGCCTGAAATCACGTTTTGTGTTCCTTAATTCTTATACCATTTAAAAAAAAATTACCAATTCAATCTAGAATTACTTACGGATACTTACGGTATTGATAATTTCGGCACAACCTTCAACCAAGCAAGGTTTCCCATATACTTTTCCATGACATTTTCCACAATAAATATGTCTGCAAGTGGCAAGGTACTGACACAATGCAACTGTATTACAACATACGCATTTAAACTGAAGGATTTTATCTTCATTTTCAACGAATTGTATTTTGTCGATGATCTCTTGTAGCTTCACTTTCTCAACACCTTAAAATTTGAATTTTTAAATTATAAGAAATTAAAGTTATATATTAGTATTCATCAAAAACTAGCAATCCTACCTGAAAGATCGTCCGTAGACATGGTGAATATGTGGCATAACTAAAAAATGAAATGTGAAACGTGTACAACAACTATCTCTTTTTTGTCGATATAGATATAATTACATTTTATTCACTAACATTCTAAGCAGGCTAAATCGTTTATCTATTAATTATCCTTTTATGTTCTAATATATTATGTTAGCAAATCTAAACGATAAAACCTTTGATAAATTTCATGCTATATAAGAGCTATAATTAAATCTTATCAGAAATTTTTTTTCTTCCAAATGTGTAAATGGCGTGACAAGTTTGTGGTAACAAAAAGAAGTTCACTATATCTATCAATTTGTATGCGTTTTTATTGCAAATATTATTTGAAATTGTATGTGTTTCTTCTAAAACAGATTAAATTTATTGATTTCTAGAGTTATTTGGATGATTACACATGACGTATTTAATGAAAGCGCCATAATATACGATGTTCCTAAAAGTGCTGTCGGAGCTATGGCAGCATTGGCAAACATGACGTAATATATCATAAAAAGAACGACATTTTACCGCATCGTGTGAACAGGTAAAGCCTCAGGGGGCCATCTTTTCAGCTGTCGTTCGTAACTGAGCCTGTTTTTGTTCAAGTATTTGTAAGTTTTGATCAATTTAATTCTATTAATTTATTATTTATTGTTGTACGTATGAAAGCCGAAAGTTTATTTCGTCGGCCGATACTCAATTGGGTTGTTTCAATAGGATGTTTACTCTGTTATTTTGCTTTTGAAAAAAATCTAGTTTGCATGACATGCTCAAGCGCCATTTTTTTGTGAAGTCATGGATTCTTTGACATTGAAACTTTTGCATGTATTTAATGTTTTGTACACAAAAAAAAGTAGATACATGTATGTATAATAAAATGAATGCAAATTACGTATAAGTGTCGAATTGTACCTATCATTAACAATGACAGGGTTTCTCACAGGAAAATAGTCAGGTCAAAGTGATATAACATATATTTACTATCGTCATAAGTTATTTTATAATAGTTTTGGCGTGCATTTTTAACATTTACGTACCACCTAAATTTCTGAAGTTTTGCTGTGTTAGATATATTTAAATATAAAAGCATAGTTTTCGGATTTCATTAACTTCGTGTTGACGTCATTTAATCCCCCTTTTTTTCTGTCACACTTTCGCACGTTTTAAAGCATCAAGAATCGCGTAATAAAAAAAAGTAAGTTTATATTGGTCTCGTGTAAAAATTTATAGCATAAATTAATTATTAAAAATAAAATTCCACATCTAAAAAAATATTGCCTTTTAAAAAGTCCCAAAAAGTCTTAAATATGGAATCTTTGAAAGTGTTTGCCACCCTGACCATTGCATTTTGTATCTAATAATAAAAGTATAAAGTAAATGTATTCTTATAGACTATGAATTGGGAAAAATCAGCTGAGCAATTTTCCAAAAGCCTAAAAAACTAAACTTCTTCCCCCACTCCACACGAAAGTCAATTGTTTTGATAAGTTGTCTGTCATCAGTATAGAGGGAGCGAATTCTGTACACAAATTTATAATCGTTTTAATTTTGTAAGAAAATTCGATCAAGAATGCAACAATGTTATACACTGTACATGTTTATCTAATAAAGTGTAAAAAATTTAATGTTCGTAAGACCCCCCCTACCGATCCGGCCATGTCTCCAAAAAATAAGTAGCAAAGCGTCATATTTTTAATCACTCGTTATTTAAAAAAATTGCTCTATTTCTTATTTTTCACGTTTTGCTGCCTCAAATTTCTTTCAATTGTTTTGAATATCAATTTCATGTTGAGTCAAAAAAAAATTCTATTTCCTCTTAAGGGGAAACTAAACACCCCGTTTCCTATGGGGAAAGCTCTCAGCCAAGTCAGCGACTTGTGTAATTAAAATTT
>JAQGCC010000065.1:0-67311 GCA_034698905.1 Xestoiulus laeticollis | reverse complement strand
ATTAGTATACATATACTAGTACATGTACTGTACATGTACATGAACATTACTTCTAAACTAAAATATAGCTAACATCTGAACTCAGAGCCAGTATATTGGAGTGTGTACTGCATTACAATTTCAATATTGTATAGAAATGCTATTTATGTGACATGTTTAGTCAAAATAAAAGTAATATATATACATGTATATATTTTTAAAAAAATCATGTTTATGCAATTATGCTTACCTCGTATTCTGACCTCTCTAGTTTAATTTGAATTTGTTCTAGTTATTTTACTGTTTTCCGTCGTTTAAATTATAAATGCATTTCTTTCTTCATTATGCGAAATTGTGTACAGGCAGTACAGCCCAAGAAAATTAAGATTTTGAATTGAGACAGTATCTTATATCGCGAATCTGTGCCAAAAATCCAAGGTGTGGGTGTAACTCCGGCTAGGCCTACATATACAGTATGTGCTGGACTAGATTGTACAAATTAATGATTGCTTCGTAATAACTGTCTTGTGCTTTTTTGAGTTGCATAACAGCGTTTCTACTCCTTTTGGCCATTCCGTGATATATTGTCTTGGCATTTTTAAGCCGATTGTTATCTGTAGATTTATATAAAGTGTGGCCTGGTAAGTACTGGCAAGAAGTTGTATGCTTAAAATGCAAACAACAAAAAAACGATAAAAATATTTAGAAAATTAAACATTAATGCAAAAGAGCTAAGGGTTTTTATAAAGTAGGTAATATACATGTACATGCATAAGCCTACTGTAATGCTATATTTTGTCACTTTAAGTGTGGAGATTTTATGAAAGCATTACAGTAACCTTAGGCTTTTTATTCTAAATTCTGATGAATAAAATATGTGAAATAATGCCTTCAACGATTCAACAAAAGTTGACATGTCTTTTTTTACTGTTGTCACTATTAAAAGTGCATGATTGTGTTGTAAAACTACTCTAGAGTCTATAGGATAGCAAAAATGGCACAATGTGAATGCCAAGATTATAATATGTACTCCAATATATTGATGCATCAATATACCCATTTTATTAACCTTACAATAAAACCTTGCTGATGTGATTTCTGCACCTAACATAGGCAGTTTACAAAAGGATCTTTGTAGAAATTATACAAGCCAAGAATTATTGACATTGCTGACTTGATAAATTTATTGGGACTTGCACGCTCGTATAGACTACATCAGTATGCAGTGCATATCATGTAATATCATTGATGTAACACTGTAGAGGGTAAGTTGTCACATCATATTCTGAAAGTTTGTTTAAATAGATTTGATAGCCACATGATTTTATTTAACCAGTTTTTTATATTTTGGAGTATAGGGTTTTTTATTTCTGATTTTTAACTTGGGAAAAGTTAATGGAAGTTTCTGGATTTCAAAAAAAAAGGTAGCTCGCTGACGAATCAAATGGAAAAGCAGAACCACCTTTCTTAAGTATAAAAATATGTAGGACTAAATGTGAATTAGATGACAGAATGAGAGCGATGGGATAGTCGCTTGTGTATACCAACGCCCGTGGCCTAAATGGACATTTTATGTGATTCCTGTGAAATAGTATATATAGAAATATGTTTGGCATAATGACACCTCAATCAAGAGTTCATATGAGAATGCATTTATTTTTGAAGTGTTGGTTATTTTTGAGGGTGAAAACTGTAGTGCAGGGCACACCCAAATATACTGATATAAGATTATTGCTATCAGATATATACTGTATGTCCTGCATCCAGGACTGTAAATGAAAGCGTGGGACAAACATAGCTTGGTTTATTTATGAATAAGTAAAGAAAATGACAAAAAATATCTATTTTAAATTGGTTTCCCTATAATGGAGCTTCAGTAGTTTTCTGGATAAATTTAAGTTGTTTTAAACATATTCTGCAAGTGTTAAATGTTTAATCCCGTTTTACGTGGTTTGATGCATAATTAATATAAACACCATCAATTTAATGTCACTTTGCATATCATCATGCACGATATGCTTGGTCATACAGTATATAAACTGCTCATAAATCTGGTTTGTTATATCCACTTGGAATATTTAGTAATTTTGGAAATGTCGGCAAATAGTATCAAATCGTATATAATTTGATGATAATTTCGTTTTATATCGCTTTTTAAATAAGGGCAGTGATAGTAAAATTAAATGGAAAAATAAAAAGCGTTGCAATTTGATTTCAAATTGAAACGCCATGCATAAAAAGCGTGCGTAAAAAGATAGATGAAGGCGTTAAGGTACATGTGTTGGAGATTACATGCCCTACATTTTAAAAAAATATTCATTAGAAAACGAATTAAATTTAATTGAAATATAAAATGAATTTCCTCTACACCCGAAACCGGTTAGTGGATTCCAGTATTACTATATCTTTATATCGTTTAATTGCGAATTTCTCTAGAACTTCTGGGTATCGTTATACCATGAGATTAATGAATCTTCACCGTAACTTTAATATAAAGAATTCCATTAAACGTAACGTTTTTTTTCGGAAAATCAATTATTAATGAATTTCAAGTCAGTGTGTAACCTGAGAAATTAATTAAAAGTGGCCATGTTGTCTTTGCTAGTCTGACTATAGTCAGTTGATGACAGTAACTGCCGTACTATAATTTGTGTTTCCTATTTAACCAGTGGAGCTGCAAGGTTTTGTATGCACTTATAGGTGATTTCAGTTGCACCAGAATGAGTTTTTATCATTAATTCGCAATTCGTGTCTTTCAAGTTTAAAGCTGTAAATTTGTGCATTCATAAATCTCGACAATTTTCTGTTATTTGACATGTGTGCAGGTAACCATGACCTTAAAAGTATAAAGCGTTCAATTCTCAATGGCACAAACGTTTCGCTACATTTACTCCTTATTGCGGAAAATCCGAAAATCGTAAAACCTACATCACGTTGTTTTCTGAAAATGAAAACTCGGTATCGTGCGTTTCGAAATAAATTTTTAGTGAAATAATGACTCATGTATTGTGCCCACAAAGCCACAATACAGTGAATTATTTGCTACAGAAACAATGCTTTATAAACCTTAAAATTTTAAATGTTTCAATTACCCTCACTTGGTCTATTTTTTTATGTATTTTAAGAGTAGCATTTAGCAGCAGCTTTCATTTTCAGATTATATGAGTATATTTATTAAAAACTTTTACCTTTAAGCTGAAGACACGTTAAAGCTGTTCTTCTATCTGTTTTCTTAATGTCTTTGATAAGTTATAGGAAGTTGTAAATTGCACAGCCAACATTTTTGAAATAATGCATTAAACATGGTTTTTGCAATTAACAATCTGAAATCCCTCCCTATTTATGATTAACTTTCCAGTTTTATAATTCTAATTGTTGCATGATGTCTAGCAGTATAGTTGATTGATTACCACTTCAAGATAAAGTAACGTGCCTAAAAGCGGCATGAATACAGCTAGACGTTTTATAATTATTAAAGCTTATCACCAAATTAGGAATTGCAGTATTTCGTGATAACTCACGAATCTTGCTTGTATTGATATGTACTGGACGGGTATAAAGTAGTTGAACATACCTAAATTTGATTGTAAACAATCTATTAGGTGCTTTTTTTCAGAAAGACAAGAAATTCCAGCTACACCCTTGAAGATTAATTGGATTAGGGGAAATTAAAATTTCTAACTTGTTTCCATTCCCATGTAGTAATCCGGTCACTTCAAAAAAATCCCTGAATAAATCAAAGTTGTTGAGAATTTCGCTGAAATTTAAAGTGACACACATTTACTACAGTAGTTCATTTTTTCGAAATTTAAATTATATTTATTTCGTTTACACTTTCCCCTGAGCGCCTTAACAATTTGCCAATTTGGATAATTTATCGAAAGCGAAATTGTTGACTACCAATTAATTGAAATTAATATTTCAGAAGCAAACCGCCTGTCAAGAAATATTTGTCTAATGTAATTTTCTGAAATATTAGTAGACGTTAAGGTTGCTTTATTTAGGTTGTGCCAATTAAATGTTCATTTTGTTGATTAAACTTATTTTGCATTACCTTGTCAAATGGTAGCCAGTGAGGCTGGGCTTCAAAATAGTTCTTTGAAACCTGGGGAGCATGCACTGTTAAAATGCCACTGTAGTTTCTTGTCACAGAACTGTTTAGATATTGTCATAATTAATACATTCCAGAAACACTTGAGCTATAACTCAATTATTGATGTATGGTAATTTTACATATTTGAAATGTTCTCATCGTCAAAGTTATATAATGATAGCATGCTAAAAAATATTCCTTTCCGAGAAAAAATAATTCCAAAGTAGAGGTTTATTGTATTATATGCTAACACGAGTGCATATACGTGTAAATGCATTATGAGTGCTGTTATCCTGTCTCATTAGGAAACTTGATAATTAAACCCTTAATTATAGGCCAGCAATTAAGTACAGCGTAATGAGGGATTAGTGACGTTATTTTTTTAATTTACTATATTTCATAAATTTAAAGTACGATATGGATTACATAGACGAACAGTTGAGCCCAAATATGCATAATTATACTTGAAACTTTAAAAATGCAACCTAATTTATTAATTGATGCTCCAATTATAAGATTTTTAACTATTTGATTAAAAAAATTGGCGACATTCAATTTTAAAATGCATGATATGAAATACATGTATTGGCATGATTGCGTGCACGTATAGGTCTATTGGAACATCCGACTTGAGTCATCCATCCACTTTTGAGCTGTCCTAAATCATTTGTAGAGTGTGCTAATTTGATAAAGGAAATGTTTAGGATTATATGCTGAACGGGGTGAAATGTTAAAAAAAATGTCTAAACTCGGCATGGTCTAAAAGCCTATACAGAAATATGATTTAGGCAAGGTGTGGCCGGATTTGTCCTGCAGAAACCAAAGGTGCAAAACCTTTCTGATGTACCGATCCTTAAATGCGATTATTACGCAGCACGAGGCCTCGTACGTGCCCATAATTTGTAACCCGGTTAGTTCCAACCCTTTAGCGATGAATTATGTATGGTTGACCGGTGTTTTGCTTGCATTGGCTAATAAAAAAGTCAACAGTTTTGCGTAAGATGAAAAATGATGACCAGTTGAGTGGTTAATTGCTTTGTGTTCAGTATTTTAATGTATCGTGGCTTGATATAGTATGCACGAATTGTCATTGGGAGTTCAACATCTCCATTAAAGTCAGGAAAACGGAAATACAATGTATGCTTCCAAACAAACTTATGAAAATGTATCAAAATGGCTTAACTCCCCCCTCCCTTTGTTAATATGGATAGAACTTATCTTACATACTTGCCACCAATTAAAAATGGTGTTCTATAAAGCTTATTGCATATTGCATACATTACATAATACACATTATGCATTTTTCAAGATTTTTGTTTACGTTAAAGTAAAATGATATTAATTGCCAACACATTTATATTTAAAGTTTTACTGATATGTAACATGTTAAATATTATGTTTAGTATATGTGAAATGGCATGGATGGCAGCTCACTTTAGTATTTTTTTATCGAAAAGATAGATACATACAGTATGTACAGTTAGTAACTTCAGGAAATCAAATTTGCTTAGAACAGCCAATTTGCTTTCTATAGATACCAGTCAATTAAAGCTATTTAATTAGATGTCGATCAATGAATCTATGTTACTATTTATATCAATTTATGCAGTCATCAGCTTTTTTTGTAGTGCAATCTATTCCCTGATTGTTGTTAATATATAATGAAACCTTGGCAATCTAACTTAACAACAGTAACTTAGCAATAGTAACACTATAAACTACTTATTGTAATTTTCAATTTGAACTACTTAATGAAAATGTTAGTTATTGAAAATCTTTGGGAAAAGCAAAACAATGTAAAACAAAAATCGTGCTTAAGTACGAGTAAGCCACTGCTAACGTGTCAATAAATCAAGCTTGATGATGTTCCTTGTGAAACTTTTAAATATTTTATAAAAACAATTAATTATCCTTAATTTTTCTTTTCTATGTTCAAAATACGGTCAAGTATGGAATTTTTATAGATAAGAATTGCCTTTGTACAAAGGGAATTCGGGGGATCATTAAATAACAAATTAGCTATTTTCGAGAGATTTATCGCTGATACATATTCGATTAAAGTTTGATACCCCTGGCTATGATGTTATTAAAATCAAATAAATTATGCCAGTGATTATACACTTTATGCGAATGCGGGATGACGTTTTCACATCGTTTGTGATCAATAAATGTGTTCAATTAAAAAATCATCATACGTTTTTATATCCTCACTGTTTTTCCCTCATCTAACACGAATTGGAACCAGATTGCCAAATAAATATATACAAAATGGGTGTAGCCTGCTCTATAATAAATTTCTTATTAAAATGTGCATAAGATGCATGCCAGAGATAAGTTTTTGACTTCCGTTTAATTATTACATTCATCAGTTAACCATTATTCAAAGCAACACCTTTGAAACGATAATCGAACCTCATACGATTCTACAGGCCTTCGTTAAATATGTTCTTAAATTATAAACATATTATTAAACATATTTTAATATGTTTCCATTTTCCTTACTTATTAAACCTCATTTTTAACGTAGAAATACAGTTAACGATAATCAATGCAGTCGACCATCCCACAGATTTTAATTGAAAAAAAAATATTATTATCACTTCTCAGTCATCCAAATCCAGCACTGCTAATTGGATATATAATCAGGTTGTTGTAAACCTAATTTTCTTTTAACATAATGAGTTTTTAATTGGAAACGAAGACTTATTTTGTTATTATTAATTTTGCTAACACAAGAAAACTTATCTCTCATGTACATATATACAAGTGGATATTTCGCTACATGAAATAGCAGCTGTAATATAGTGCATTCTTTTGTGCGATATATTTTTAAAAGGTATTGTAAATATAAGCTTCATAACCGCCTTTGATCCAGTTGATTTTTTTCTATATCCAACATAGCAAAATATGTGCTACATTCTGCTCAGTTATTGCTGTAAAACGTGCTATATCTAAATTACCTAATTAAATATTACAGAATGATTATTCGCAATCTAAATTAAAATATTCCGTCTTTTCAAGATTTTACATTTGGGAAATTGAAGTTTTTTTTAGCTATTCGTACAGCTTTTAAATATATTTGACGGTATCTTTATGCATTAGATAACGAACGAATTCACAGAGAAAAATGTTTCGTAAATTGTATAATGAGTATACTGTGTATAAAAAGTTCTTTGGCCCTATTTTTCATGCATATATAATGAGATAAGTTAAAATACATGTAACAACTTCATCTCACATAAAGTGTATTCGTCATTAATTATCCCAAATTACCAAAAACTTATTTATGAAGGTTTGGTGTTATCCTTGTTGTTGACTTCCGTTTGGGAAATACTTTATTTGTTAATTAATTTGGCTTAAATTTTTTATTCGTTTAAATTACGAGAAAGTTAAGATTGGTATATCTCAAGGCTTCAGCACAAACCTCGTTATGTAAATTGTATGCATAATGCACAGTACTACAATTTTAAAAACAATGAACTTACCAACAGATATATGAATATGCAGTAGTTCGGATGCTTATTTTGTGAAACCAAGGTTTTTAACGTATACTGTATGTGCTCTACATGTAGAGTGATATTAACTCTTACAAACCTATAATTAACAGTAATTTCTCTAAAACCGTTCGAAAGTCTGTATAAAACTAGTAAAAGAGCATAGACACGATTTACCCTTGTGATACAAGTGAAACAGTAAATGTTTTATTCATAACCATATATTTTTTATTTTTTTCCAGTCATAATTTGTAATTATTAAGCTTTTCCAAAGGATAATGCCAAGCTTAACAGCATATAAGAAAATTTCAGCATAACATGCTTTAATCGATAGTAAATATTTGATGCAAATATGCCATTGACTATTTAAGATCCCTCTTAGAACAAAACTTTTGGGCTCAATGAAAATTGAACTTGAAAATGGATACAATCAGGTCAGAAAACATTCATGATGATTTCCATAGCTAAACGCGTCATTGTAAACCTTGTAGTTGAAATTGATAATGTTAAAGGTATCAATAGCATTAACTAGTGCATTCAAAGCTGGACCTCACTGACTACGTGCATGAATACGCCCAATGAAACATGCATTTTTTTTATTTTAATCGCTTTCACTAGACCCTGAATGATCAGAATGTTTGGTGTTGATGACTTTTGTCAAATGGCGAGGTCATAGCCACATTGTGGCACGCCTATATAGATGGTGGTTCTTAAAGTAAACGAAAACGATTTGGACAAATATCTGCTAAACACCACCAAGTCGAAAAAATGCTTTCAGTGTGGCCACGATTGCATTTATGCACTCCTCGTAAATTATAATAAAACCTTCGATCGTACCCCACCTATATAATTAGGGAACGACAATAGCAAATCAAATAGCACCGCCCTCGTTTTCGTATTGTTTTAAGCTGATCTGGTTAATGATATGGAGCAAACGCAATTCTCGGCAATGGCGTAAACACGACGAGAAGTGGTAAAAAAAACCTCAAAAATAGCATAAAAACCCAAGTTCAATCATGCTTTCAATATAATGGACCGAATGAATAAAAGTTTGAACTCTGCTGCTTTTAGAAAACATTAACATGATGATAGGTAGACACATTCTTGTTCAAATTTTGAAGGTATGTATTCCCAATTTTCAAAAAAGCTAACTGTTTTGTGTCCACCTGAAGAATTTAACTGCTTTGTTTTATCACCATTCAAATTTTGACTTCAAATTGTTTATACTTGACATTTGTGTTAAACATACTTATTTGTAATCTATAGTAAGAAATACGCCACTTTAATGTTTTATATACACATTTGAACTAAAAGTGCACTTCATAAGGATGCAGCAATACTCTTCTGAATTAAAAGTAAAACCAGCTTCAAAATTTTATCAAACACAGTCCACATTTGGTGCTTAGCATAAAAATTGTAAAGAATTTGCCTCTTAATAAGTAACCTTTTTTAATTGACTCTGTTTTGGATATAATTCCAGTGGTTGCAGTACACGAATATAATGTATGGTTGATAAGAGGCAGGGACTAAATACAAATATGACCACAAGAACAAATTTTTATAACTTGCAAATAACAATACTGCATTGAAATTCAATTATTGCAAATATCATGTCTAAATCAAATTTATAGCTGTGCTGCCAACTAACGTTGCTACAGTATATCAGCAAACAATTATGGTTCTTTGCTGAGCCAGGCAGTTCTTTTGATTCTATCTGAACATATATTTTTTCGCTGATTGAAAATAGTACCTTAATTAGTGCACGATTACTCCCATTTTTTTAACAAAAAAAAATAACAGCATATTAAACGCAAATTGCTTGCAAGATAACGAATCGTGAGTCGTGTCTACAAATGAACTTGTAAAGCCGGACTTCCAGAAAATAAAGCAAGATATTGCTGAACGGTCACTTTTCACGAACAAGTTTGGCTTGATATGGGCGTGGCTAATTCACATTTTGGAAAGCAGAATAAAACACTTGGGGCAAAATTAATAACGGAACGAGAAATCGTTTAAGCTCACGACTTTCTAATACATGTATATGTAGCTCTCGTGGTTTGGACAACGTGTCAAGGTTGAAATGTCTTACCTAAATGGACTGATTATATTCAGATCAGTTGTTCTTTATCGTAATTGCATGATCTGGTGCATTTTGAAGATATATCTCCTAGGTAATTCCTGCTGATCTAGCCCTTGAATCGAGCTGTGATGTTTTTACATGATAGTAATCTCTCACGACAGTTCTCTTATTAAAAATATCCTTGTTGCCTTCATTATGATTAACTCTTAATTAGCACCGGAGGAAACTATAGACACGATGGGTGATCTCTCCAGAAACCGGATATTGCGAAAACCATTGGAAATAGTATTAGTTGCATCATCTATGGTCTTTTTCTTAGTTTAGATTATCGAGTTTACATAAATCTTTGTGCAGTTAATATCCGGATATTTCCCAAAATTGGATCCCGTTTGTTGTTCCTTGGTATGTTGAGATTGTAAAGTTAATTCCCAATAAATGAACATCGAAAGTATCCCTGAATTTTTAATACTTTTTCGTTTTAGTTCTTCTCATTCCAGGTAATTTTAGGAAATTCTCAGATTTAAAAACCTTTTGAAAATCAATGAATCCTTCTATTCCACTAAAACCAGAAGTAGTTTTTGATCGAAATGATATATAAAACTGTGTTATAGTATTCTGTAATTTTGGCCTGGTTGAGTTATTTTATTGACTTATACTTACAAAAAAATTAATATTTAATGTATTTATATTTTTTTTTAAATAAATGATTTTCTTTAAAAAGTTTTAAACTAAAGAGCAACTAATTTATTTTTAATTAATTTGTTAACCAGTTGCTGATTTTAATTGAAATATAATTGATGATATACAATTTATAATAAATTTTACATGATTTGCTCGGTTTTTTCAAATAAATGCATTCAATTGTTCTTATTGTTCGAAAAACTATCTTGGTTCTTTTTTTAATATGATTTTCTTTCAACATCAACATGATCTGTTATTTGTATCAGATAATTTGACACAAAGCTTTTGTTAGTTGTTATGAGAAAGTAGTTTTAGATAAGTTGAATTTCTATGATGGTGCTAGTTCCATCTGGTGGCATAAAGTGTAGATTCCTAACCAGTATAATTAATGATTCTTAAGGGCGTTGGCTTTTAGCTTCTCAACATTCTCCCCAAGGGGCGACACTTTGCAGCAGGAAAATGTGTATTGTATAGTTTCCTTGTTATGCATTTACAAGGCTACAATACCTGCAGCAATTTGGATCACAAAACCCCTGTTGTCTTTTTAAGTAGGTTGCAGTAAAAGTGACCAGGATAGTCTCTTGTCTTGTCATAATTGGGCAAAAAATGCTTGGCGAGCTATTGGCCCATGCGGAAGTAATTGCACTTTTTGACCCTATTACCAAATTTTTTGTGGGAAATACATAACAGGTGGAATATTTGTGGTGGAGAATCCTCCAGGAATTTTTTAAGTCGTTTATCTAGCCTGAGAAGCTATAAACTTACTGATCTTTCCATGATCCAATGAAATATAACAATCAGATATGAATTGAGATAAGCATATCATTTCCTAATTAGTTTTTCGATTTTTGAATATACATGTAGTTATTAACTTATAACCAATACCATTTCTCATAGAATTGGTAATGAGTAAAAATTGTCGTAAAGACAACCTGCACAATAAAAATTTAAATGACCGGAATCGTTCATTAGGAAATAAGCAATTTTATTGGTTTATGTTTGTATGAAATCCTTTTGAAGTTGGTTAGCCTTTATTTGCTTAAAAATTTTAAATGTCTTTGTTGTTCGCAATGTAGAATTAATGATTGCTTTTTCATGTATTGTGGTTGAGCACTCTTTAACCATATAATTCTTAAATTTGACATCTCAATACAAAATGAAACAAGACATTTTATTAGAAAAGAACAACTATTATACAGAAACAAAACTGAAAAAATGGGCCAATGTCATTTTATTTTAAGATAAATAAAGTGAAAACACGAAAAGTTCTGAATACTATGACGGGTATATTGAGTAGTATTTTACTCTTTGATATATTCTTATTACATGTACTAAACATGTTTAAAAGGCAATCCTAATGCAATGCTTATCGCAAGAGTCAAATTTTGTTGTTATCTTTTAGAAAATCCAACTTAAATCATTAAATAAAATATTTGTATTTATTAATCTCCATGTTCTTTATCAGATCTTTTTGTAAAGATCTTAAACACCAGAATTTATGTAAAGAATACGTTACATAAATTATGATTGTTAAACATGTATTTTCTGACATTTTATGAGAACTGGGCATTGATCTGAAAGTATTTGAACTATTAGGACTAAATGGAACCATATTTCCTGTAATGATTCTTAAAAATATGGTGTTTAAATTATTATTGAATCTGAAAATAATGACAATGACATAACATATAAAAATTTCATTTAATATTATATTTAACTTCTTGATTACAGTTTTGAGTTACACGATTACATAGTTTTACTTATTAAATGAAAAATATTTGGTGGTATTTCGAGGCATTTTGAGGCCACTTTGAAATGATGATCGTATCGGACGATGTCTTATCTTTTCTGATTTGCAATTCAAGTAATCTGAAAATGAAATTAAGCGTATTAAACTTGCGGAAGTTAATGAAATCTATTTCAATTATGACATGCATTCACCGTGCATATCTACATCTGTATAATTTCAGTTGCGGCTAGCATTTTAATAGATGAGGGAAAAAACACAAATTATTACGAAATTTTACCTCTCTACTTACGTGAATTTTTCATCCATAATAAGGCATGCCATAACCATACGTGTATCCATAACCGAATGGTTTTAATTGGGGATTATACCCCAGTCCATAATATGGTGCATGAGGATAAAAGTAGCCATATGGCAGACTATAGCTAAAATAGCCGCTTGCAGATGCTAAGCTTGTAGCAATCAACAAAAGAGTAAAAAAGGTGATCTGAAAAAAAATATTATTAAAATGTGTTTTTTACTAATATACATTGTACATGCATGTACTTTTACAAAATGTCACTAAAACACTGGTGACATTAAAGTGTCCAGTGGTTCCACTATACATTGAGTAATGTATCCAATTTGTTAAATGATTAACTTTTTTTCTGTAATTTGAAATAATGGACTTAATTTATAACAAAAGACGCCACATTAAAATATATTTCTGTAAATAATATCAGTTTGATATACATGTAGTGCATGAGTCTGTTTGCTTCAAACTGGTTCCAGTCATTCAAATTGTATTCTTATGTACTCAGCTTAGAAAGACAGTGAATATTCTGAACTAATTTATGCAATGCCTAAAGCTTATTATACGAATGACAGATTATATGCTAGAAGTAATGATTTCCTGATTTGCAAGCATTAACAGTATTATCAAAGGCGTTACAGCTTAATAATTCATGAGGCTGATATGCGTTAATTGTAATTTGTCAGCTATAAGATTTTAATTAATCGTATGCATCCACCGGTTTCTGTGATCCAACAAGATTGTTATCTTGCCGTGTCTAGTTACGATTTGACAACCCATGTGAAGAAAGTTAACGAATTATAATTGTGGTACAGGGTGTCCAATAGTTTTTGTAGCATGAATGCTTTTTATCACAGTTATTAATGTGGCAGGATTTTGAAAATTAATATTAATTACTAATCACAAATAGATTATATATATTTTTAATGCCTGGTGTTATGTATCCTCAAGTAGGCTATTAACTTGGTCGTCGCTAGTACAGGGGCATATAGACTTACTCGAATTTATATATACATGTTATAGCTACATGTTGTATGTCCTCTTAACCTAATTCTCCATTGAGGGTCTCACAGTCAGCACTTTTCACATTATTATCAAGTTTTGAATATTTCACACACGCTAAATTAGTTACCAAAATGCAGTCACATGCTTTTTATAGACAAATTTATAATGACAATAAAGTGAATACACTAACGCCAAATATGTCTCTTGTTATATATTTCATAACATTCTTTTGTGCTGTTTTAATGTAATGACTTGCATTTTATGCAACAGGATTGATAATGCAATTTAACAGTTTTAAATAAATACAAATTTAAATTGTTAAAGTTTCTTTAAAAAACTTACCATGTATTTCGCTGGCATGTTGATCCCGAGTAGTCTGTTTTCAACTATACACGATGAATAAATCTGGGTTGGAAGATCTGAATCTTGCAAAACCGAGGTTTCTTATTTATATATATGTTAGATGTAAAGAATTTGGCTTCTTATATAATTATCAATATTGCAAATGCGTGCAAGGATGACACCCTTGGAAGACTACGCTATCGATATGGTGCAGGAAAACCCCATGTAATTTCGGTGCAAACAATTATCAACCTGCGTTCTTGTGGCTCTGGTCCCCTCTAATTTTTTCTGTCGATTTTTTAGCGCATCGAAGCGAAATGGTAGTTTAAAAGGCCATTTTGTGATGTAACTAGGATAAACGAAAATCTGGTCAACTCCTCCCAACGTTGTGCAGTCAGTGAATTCGGACGTGGTAAACATGTCCATCTGATCATTGAATACCAAATTTTGCAATGTTTTAAATAATTTTGCATAGTTTACGTCCTTCCGGTAATGTTTATCAAAGAGAAAGCTAGCAGCTGAAAGTAATAAAACAACTTATTTTTTTTGCGTCTTGGGAAATAGATGAATCAGGAATCCACGATTTTGGCTTTTGTGAATATTCGAATCTAGAATTAAACGATATTAAGAATACTTGTATAGTAGATTTACTTGTAATACGAAATAGATAACGTTTTCTTGTTTCCCTTAAAATTATCAGCACACATATAAAACAAGTTCCTTATTTCAGAACGTAAAATGTTATTGTCAAAAGGAGTAAATGGTAGTTTGAGCCATGAGCTGCGAAATTTTATTTTCTAACTTACCTTCATTACTGTTTTATTGAAATGTTTTGCAGTTTAGAAGTATGAGGCGATATGATAAACATATACTTCGTTTTTCCATGATTTTCATTTTGAGAATGTACCATATATGAAAATAAGGTTTGAATCTGTCTGATATTATATTAGTTGTGCATTTATGTCATAATTGACCTAAAGTAATCTATAGTTGACCAAAGTTGATACGAAAGTAATAATATTGTCAGACAATGGGTATAATAGCAGTGGTCATGGGGGAATGTCACACGATTGCAAACCGCATTGTTTTATTGCTATACAGTTGCATATTATTTTAAACCCATAATTTTGCCTAATTTTCCCGAAAATGTTACTATAAGGTTGCTTAGCGGTTCCACCACCAATTTTTCTTCTTATCTCAGGTGTGACCAATTATAAAAAAAAATTCTAGCCTGGCTTGCAAAGTACATCTCTGGACTGGTACTAATCAAAAAATAAATATTTGTAAGGTTGGGCTTGTGAGACAATTTTGAAATTTGTTTTCAATTGAATATCAGAAAAAACTGTCCAATATTGCATGCAGTCTTGGCTGTCGAAGAAGTATCGTTAAAAGCAATAGGTAATCGACATGCATAAACGGACCATGCATGTAATCTATGCACAAATAAGATATTATAATAGTATAAACATGTATAAGCTATGCTTTACTTAACAATGTTTTTATTAAATAACAATGCAAAACGTTTCTTGGTAATAATGAAAAATTCACATACATTTATACTCACTCTTTGTGGTCGACCCATTTGCATAAAAACATCGATGATCACAAGACACTAAACCATCAATCGAGAATCTGTAATTGAAATATATGGAAGGCACTAAGCGTTTCTAATGATATTTAAGTTCTTACTAAGTTAAGACACATTCGAAAACTTCTTGGACTTTCCTTTAACATTGTGGCAAAAATAATGGCAACTTCTGGAGTAATAGGGCACAACCAAGTTGGAAATGCCTTAATTGATAAAGATTCCAACAGGGGATGCTGAAGGAGAATAAGGATTTTTAATATGCATAATATGCATAATATCATTAATATGCATAAACTAGTCACTCTGCTGAGTTCAAACAATGGTTACCATAAAAACTTGTATCACCTTGATGCGAGATAATCTAATAATGAATGGGAATTAGGCATGATAATCCCCGATTTTCCAAATGAACCATAATTTTGATAAGCTATAAAGCATACAATTGAAATTTACACGTTTTTGGCAAGACACTTAAAAGTTATTTTCGGCAAAATTTTGATTTTTATGGCTATCAAAATGAGTTTGCCCTTCGTGCTCCAATGTGGCACAAGTTATTTAAAATTTGCCACGCGTTTGCACTAACACCCCAAGACAATGAGTAAATTGCTTTTACCTGACAAATTACCTTGTTGACATTTACGTAAGCCTAACCTGGAGTTATTGTTAGTACAGAATAAAAGTTTGCCATAAAAATAAGGTTTTATTTCCGCTTATGGTATAAGGGTACCATTCATATGTCCCAAATCGTCAGACCTAAATTTCTACATTTCTTTAATTATTTTAATTTCCAAATGAGTACGACCTTCCTAATTTTAGGCGGTATCGTTTTCACTCCTATGCACTTGAAACTGTATGTGACCATGTACCTGAAAATAAAAACATACGTTTTTTCCTAAAAATAAAGGGGGTAGCTTTAATAGCAATTATGGTAACAATGGGTGCTGCTCGGGTGGAGTCAACAAAAAAAAAAGTGAAATTGGTACGGACAGGATCACATGCTTGGTTGAGTCACAAAATACACGGACGGAGAAGATTTGAATGGGAAGTTGTTTGAATATATAAGGACCCTGTTTTTCCTATTCTGGCATCAGTCTCTGAGTACTCAGCTTCTCCTCAGCTACAAGTCTTTGTGTCGTTGTAAAAGGAAAGAAGAAATTTGCAGCAATGGCCGTTAAATGCATGGTAAGTATTTTTATATTAATATTACAAAGTTCTTATAATTTAGTCATATGCAACTGTTTTTGCTATATAACTAGCTATAGCAAAATTGTTACCATCAAGTTTATACAATAATATTTTGATATTTTAATGCATGCTTATTGCAAATTTCTCTGGTTATGATGACGTCTGACTAGCTTGATTATATCTTGCTTTCCCCATTTAAATTATAGCGAATATTGTCGAAATTTTAGTTTTAAATGTGACAATTTTGATTTATTTGCAACTAGGCTATATGAAAATTTTAGTAAAACCATCTGATGTTTTTATTTCAGATCGCTCTTTTGGCTCTGTTTGCCTTGGTCTTGGTTGTGACTGCTGAACCCGGTTACTTGGGCTATGGTGGCTATGGTGGCTATGGCGGTTATGGAGGCTATGGAGGCTATGGTGGATACGGCTACAGGCCATACGGTTATGGTGGATACGGCGGTTATGGCGGTTATGGAGGCTATGGCGGTTATGGTCGTCCCTATGGCGGTTATGGCTATGGTGGCTATTACGGAAAATAATTTCCTCAGGTGAGTACATCTAGCTGTCGTAATTTATATAGTGATATTCGGTTTCTTGTTGGAGTTTAGAATTTAATTTTCTGTTTTTATTTTCAGATTGCAAATCAGAAAACCCGCCATCTGGCATTTAATGATTTTGCGTACGATGTTTACATATGTAAAAAGATCTTTTTATATCCTGTATATCCTCATTTGTAAAATAAAATTGAAATAAAAGATATTAAGCATTATGAAATCTATTACTTGTGTTGTCAATTCACGTACAAAAGGTTTGAAACTGACTTCCTGTAGAATAGGAATTAACATTTGTGACGTTAGAATAAATAACTTAGATCTCATCTTTTGTGCTCTAAAACTGGTATCTATTTCTTTGTAGCTATTATTAGGCCAGTGCTATTTATTTCAAGTGTCTTTATATAATGACACAGCATAGAAATAATATATATACAAAATGAAAAACACATATAACAACGTGAAAATGGTTTGAAAATAGTATTGTAATAAAGGAAAGTTTGTTGTGTTGTCCACATTTACAGATAAAAGCAATTTCCCAGTTTCCATGTGATCAATTTGTTTGACATGAATGAAAATCGTTAACATTATCAAAAATTATCTTAAAACAATTTCAAACAGTTTACATTTTCACTTGAAAAGTAAAGCTCTGGGTTTATTGTGTGACGAATGACGTCATACAATGGACTTGCAACCTGTAGTATTAAAACTTGGTGATGAACAATAAGATATTTTTGGTATAGGCACGCGAATATCTGTTCTCATTTTTCGCATATAGAAAGGATTAAAACGATGGCAATTTGTTTACAAGAATGCTAATATCAGGGGCCCGATCAACACGTATATGACTTTTTTGTAAAGAGGATACTTGACACATGTCCAGCATTTAATTTTGAGTAACACATTGTTGGCAAATAACTCATCCTTATACATTATATACACCATGACCCAAAACCACCAATGTATATAATGATGCATAACTTTCACCTTATAGGTCCATCGAGACAAAAGGGATATAACATATTACTCGAAAGTAATTTTGATAAACGACAATAATTATAAATACGACATGATAAGAAGCAACAGGACTCGTTTTTAAGTCAGTACTCGGTTGGTGTTCAGTATAAGATTTTGTTTAATTTTTTGGGGAAAAATAGCTGATTAGGGCGTTGTTTGGATATCAAAGTCATGTTTATCATCAACGGCGTAAGTTACACCTATGATAACATTTGTTTCATTACAGTTTTTTTCCTCAATTTTATTGTTCACTGGTGAAAAGCTTAGCTTTTTTTTAAAAAAAATTATTCATGGTATTATGTAAATTTCGGCGAGTTTAAATTTTCCGCATTTCATAACAAAGCAAAGTTTATAGAAATGTTTTTGCTTTATGTTATAACATACATTATGTTTCCCACATTTTACAGATTTTCTACTTGCTGCTTTTTGCATCATTTAATCTTGTGTGCAAATGTGCAGATGAAACCACTGTGGCATCAACATCAACTGTTAATCCCCAAAGACGATCTGATAGTGATACAGATGGCCCGTCATATTATCAATATGGGCAGTATCCAGTTGCTCAATACGGGCAGAATCCATATGGACAATTTGGGAAGAATCCGTATGGCCAATATGGGCAGAATCCCTATGGTCAATATGGGCAGAATCCCTATGGACAATATGGGCAGAATCCCTATGGTCAATATGGGCAGTATCCATATTCTCAATATGGACAGTATTCACAGTACCCCTATGGTCAATACTCCTATGGACAAGGTTACAATATTCAATTCCCTGGTTATTCAAGCGGAGGCTATGGCAGTCCAGGAAGTTACGGCTATACACCATATCAACCAAACTATTATGGTCAAGGCTACAACTACCAGTATTCTCAGTATCCCAATTACAATAGCGGTTACAACTACCAAAACACCAATTACAACCCTGGCTACAGCTATCAGTACGGAGGTGGATCTTATCCAGGTTATAACAAGGGCGGTGGATCTTATCCAGGTTATAACAAAGGAGGTACATACAATCCACCGTATCCACAATATCCCCAGTATCCTTATGGAAAGGGCACTGGGCGCTAGCCATGATAACGCATTTTATAGTAAGCTGATAATCAAAATACATGTATATACATTGTACTTACGTACATGTATTTGTTCTGCATTTTTATTACATTGTTTCTATGTAATGCTGTAAATGTATATTTTTAATGATCATTTGATCCTACATAATTGTATAAATGGCATTGGATATTCATTGTATTTTTGCTATTATTGTTTAAATGAAATTTAATCTGTTTTCGATAAAGTATATTTCATGTATTATATTGTTTCCTTTTGTCGTTTATGTATGTGTTTATTCTTGATATGCTACTGTATGTTTTCAATAGTTATATGTATTAGCCTACTTTATGAAATTAAAATTCAGTTTTTTTTAAACAACAACCAAAGTTTCTTCGTTTCCAACTGTCTTAAAAATAATATATTATTTACTTATTATTTATGAATGACATTTACATATTGTATTTAAAAAAATCAAATGAATTTAAAATCAAAACTGAAACAGATATCTACATTATTAGAAACGAATTATGTTTATGCAAAAAGGTTTTAAATCTTGATTATTTGGAAATTCATTATACACAACTAATGACCATGTCATCCTATCACGCATATTCTGTGAAATATATATATATATGGGATTACCACAATTAAAAACTTCTATATGAACATGTTCTATGTTCACTAAGCACATTATTCACACATATAGAATGTTATTGGCACTGACTGGTATACCTTATTCCTTTATTCATGAACTTCCATGCTGCTGCATACCACTACAACAATTATTACTAAACTAACTTATGGTTATCCTTTTCCATGATATATACTGCATTACTGCTGTAATTAGCGAAATTGGCTCAGTTTAATAACATAATCAACATCTTTTATCATATTGATAGCTTCATTTAGGGATCTTGAAAAATCATTTTAAATTGTGATTTTTCCATTGTGTTTCTATACATACCTTGGTATTGCCAAAATAATACTAGCTATACTATTCAAATGGAAAAAAAATGATGTTTCTATCTCTATTATGAATGAAACATGCGGTTATGGCAGCATTCATTTATTGTTTATTGTTAATATTGTATAACCCTAGGGTTGCAATTAATAGGTATTGTAGTCATTATAATGATAGCGAGTACAGATGAATTAATAGTATAGGTCACTATCGAAAATGTAATCATGCTTGAATGGAAATGAAGGTTTCGATTGTTTCGTTTAGTATATAAAACATTGTAACTTTGCGTCTTTGCAATTTACCACCGACTTCTTCAGAACAGCACATGCAGTGAACATTTGTCCAGTACATTTAAGAACCTCAAGATAGTATGGCAACTAAATACTTTGTAAGTGGAACCTTTTGAGAATACTTTGCACTGAATATTTTTTATCACTAAATTTAAGTATAAACGAGTGTGACTATATTTCTTCTTACATACAACTTTTGATGCACTTAAAATGCACAACTTTAAATGTGTACGTATCCAAATGTTGATCAAATAATAGACGCTAAAGCAGTTTAATTGTTAATATTTTCAGCTCACTTTTATGCTATTTCTTGCAATAATCTTAATTGGAAGTGCTAAACCTGGAGGTAATTATGGCGGGTACTATGGTTATCCTTATGGATTTGGTGGGTTCAATGGATATTATGGAAATAATTACCCTCCATATGGATTCCCTTACTACCCCTACCGCTATGGGTATAACAAAGGAGGATTTGGTTATTTTGGATAAAAGAGGTGGAATCCAATTCGTCTTTACAGAAGATTAGATTGTCATGTTTACATACCGTTTATATCTACAGTATTACGTGTATTTATTCATACGAATGTTTGCACATAAATCCATTTTGTCATCTGCTGTATTTTTGATACTTTGTCACGAACTATTTTTGTATATTTGTAATACAGAGAAACATTTCAATTTCAATAACAATTAATAAAGGACTTTATATTTAATTATTCGTCTTGAAATTATTTAATTTAATTTTGTATTGGGAAGTTTAGCAGGAAAATTGCTGTAAAATGTTATATTATTTATGATACGGATAGATGTACTTTCCATTATTTTAGGTGCTATTAAAGTAAAAAATCAGGTCAGAGGATGGCGATTCTCAATATACTGTTGTTACTACCTGCGACATGCTTCGTGGTTCATAATGATATGTGACTGACCCACTACTGCATTTGCTTATTATGTGCCACACAATGGACATATTCTAGACAATAGAACAGACCTATGTAACTTTTAAATTATTAAATATTGGCAATTATCCAAACTAATATGTTTGTCACGTTTCGGTTGTGTGTCTAAGAATTTGTTGGTCTCATTTCAATATGGACATTCAGCCAGGAAATCTTATGCTTATTTAAAACCCATTTTTCTCTATTAATTTTAATACATTGAGATTTTTATCAAAATGACTTTTCTACCTGTTTTATGGTTAAAAACTTTCTCCGGTTTCCAAGATCTGGATTTATGAAGAAATGATATCAGATCGAACCATGTCCCACTTTCTCTGATAGTATAAATATGGTTGCACGACATTTTATACATTTAATCAGTCTAGCTGAATTCGTACAAACATTGAAATCCTTTGTTGTTAAACTTAGTTTTCTCAAATGGATCTTAAGCTTACCGTAAGTATGAAAACGAGTATTTCTTTAATAATTGTAAAATGATCTATATAAAGTTGACCATAGAAATATATACGGCTTCTTAATTTCACCCTTATGCACTTCATGTAAGAAAATAATGTATACACTGATGACAGCATATTGAAAATTTATATTAACTTGTCGTCGATGTTTAATACATTTTTATTAGCATTGTTCCTCAAATATGAAAAGTATCAAGTTATTGACAATTATTAATCATAAATCATTAAAAGAATTGAAATAAACGTGTAATAAAGGCACAAAGACATTACTATCGGTATTTACATTTCTACTCGAAGCTTTGACCCCCACATATAACAGCCTTTTTCGAATTTCAGTTTCTTCTTCTGTCCACAGTGGCCATAGTGTATGTAAATTCTGTTCCGATTCCTCACCGTAAAAAGATAGTCGTTCATTACCATCGTTGGAAAAATGGTGGCAAATCCAAAGAAGTCCAAGAAGAAAACGTCAAGGATACTGCAAATGAAGAGGAAAGGCCCCAGCACGACGAAGGTGAAGGCGAAGGTGGAGACACAGAAGCAGAAGTTGGAGAAGAAAGGGAAGAGGAAAAGAAAAAGGAAAAAAGACCCAGAAAACCTAAAGGAAAACGTATTCGTATTGTTTATCATCATTATCACTATCATCACCTACCATCCAAAGAGGAAGTGAAAGACGAGGGTGAAGGGGAGGAAGTTGGGGAAGAGGAAAATCAGCATGACATTGAACGTCATGATGATGGTCGCTTTGGATTCCATGAACCACCAATCAGATTTGGTAACCGTGGAAGATTTCCATTCAGTCCTCCACTTCACAGACCAAACTTTCCACCAATTCCCTTTGGATATCACGATAGATATTGAAGTCAGTATCACGAAAGTAACACCAGGAATGAGATTCATCTATATACAGACAACCAAATCATCAGAGGACAATGTCTAAGTAAAAAACGTGGTGTTCTGCCTCAATAGATGGAAAATTAAGTATTATTTTTTTAAAATTTAACTAAAAACGTACTGTATTGTATCATGGTTTGTTACGGGTACAACAGGATAAATAACCCGCTAATTTATCACATTCTACCATGACAGTTGTTACTACAATTGGCAGGTGCTGTGTTGTATCATTGCAATGTACAATATATGTCTATTGATTGCACATACAAAACCTTTGTGAAACTTATTTTATTTATTAAATATGTTCAGATGAATTGTAATCATTTTGCATAAATACACTTTAAATATTACTATGTTGTCTCCTTCATGCTTGATTATTTATCATATTTATATATCGTGTCTTTTATAGTGGATCCAATGTAGATCCAGAAGTTTGTGTATAATTATCACTTAGTGGAAACAGCACCCAGAAAACCATTAACTCTGGAAATAATATGAAACAATTAATGAGGCTGATATAGCCAGGTTACCACATAAGATTACGAAGCTTAATACAAATCGAAAGATTGTAATTGTGGGGATATAACTATGATTTTTCCACAAAACTGGTTGACAAGCTTACGTATAAAGGGAAAGTAAACAGAAAACATTAAATGCTAAAAAATGTATACTCACATCTGAAGAATGGCGGTCTATGTCCAAAAAATGGTGATGGAATGTATGGTGGTGGGTATGGTGGAATGTAAGGATAATGACAGGATTTACAAAGCAACTTGAGGAGATGTACAAGAAGTCCTGGAGTCGGTGCAGGCCTTGCAATGGACTGACATGTCGAGACCACAATTATGAAGATAAATATCTATAGCACATATAAGTTTATATTTAAAAATCCAGGATATATTTGAAAAAAGTTAGCCATTTCCATGATGTCTATTTGTCTGCCTTACCCAAGTCTTTACGGTCATTATAGAAGGGACAGCTATCGGTTGTATTTCTGAACATTTTCTGGTCGATTCGGGGATTATTCGTTTTATATAAGTGATATTTTAATTGTCCTTTTCATGGTTTAATGAATTTCCCTGTGGGGGAAATGAAATTAATTGTTTTCCACGTAAAATTATATGCAAAAGTGTAATATTAGAGAGTTTCAACGGTATTTAATATTTGTAACAATGCATCCCACATAAGAACTTTTAATGATCTTAAACATTTCAGATAATGAAACAGTGTCCATTAGAAAATATCCAATTGGATTGTGTTTTCTAAATCTAGGTCAATTTTGTTGTTTTAAATCACTCATGGTGGTCCACACTATAGATGAACTTTCTTCCTTGAATGTACTATATCGTTTAAGGTTTATTATCAATAAATTATCTTTCAACAAAAATTGTCACTTGACCCTTGAAGCATATCCATATATTTGGAAAATATACGTTATGGAACTAAGTGATATAATCATAATACGACTATCGTTTTTTGTGGAAAAATGTGATTAATGACAAAATTACATTATATATATCAAAAATGCTGTTGTATATCGTGTATTATAAATAGAGTTCCTTATAGTAAAACAGTACATTGTTTAAAAAAAACTACCTTTATGAAAAATTTGCACATATATGATATTTTATTCTGATATTATATTGATATTTATACTGATATTTTTTTTGAAAGTTAGGCAATGGTTATAAGAACACATCCTGGTATTTTATACTCGTTTTTACAAGGAGCTATACATGTAATATGAGTGTACGTTTTAAAAAGTGTAGTAATACAACCTTTTATCAAGAGCTGATGAAATCCATTTCTTAAATATAGAACCAATTTCAGGATGTTATTTTATGTTTGAAACAAGTAAACCTAACACTGAATGCTCACCTTCCCTCTACCAAGTTACTTAGATTCAAGTTAAAAAATGCAGGCATCTCTACTGAAGCAGGAATCAAAGTGCATCCTGTGACTGCCTCATAAACAGTGTCATATTAAATAATTGTAGAAATATGAAATCAGCCGAAGGTTTCGGGATGTCAGTTTTAATCATTTGCTCGCAGCATCTCAACCAAATTCCATGCATAGCCTTACACTAGACGTTTCACAATGATTATGAAAAGCAATATTAATGTGAGTATGCACTTTATCGTTCATGCAAAGGTTGCCTTATTTATTTTGTTACTAACCGCAGATTAATTTTTTAGGTTTTTAACTTTGTACATTTTTGCTGTTTTATTATCGTGGTGGCAAATTGTACTAAAAATGCAGTAGATGCTTCAATAAGAAAGGCGAGTAATTTTCATCTTTTTAGTGTGTTTAAATTTAAATTGCAGAACTTTCTATTATGGACAGTTTTCATGCTCTCGCCTATTCTGCTATTTATTAAATAATGTCGCCATACTATTAAATTTGGACGTTCTGTGGGATTTAACTGATATTATTTGCAATTAGTTAACCAAAATAGTATAATTAATCTAAAGTCTTCTTTTCAAAACATTTTCAAAAACCAAATTTCTATAAAATACTTAAAAGTCGAGAAAATGTATAAAATGTTGAAGAATTTCTTTAATGTAAAAAGATCACACAAGGTTAACAAATAAGCTAGGTAATGTAGGTAGCATTTGATATTATTTAAATATTTGCAAATGCCTTCCTCCAGACATTCAAACTAATATACATGTGTCATTTTTGTGTGATTTAGTTAACACCACAGGAGAAGTTTTACTATGATCAGCTTGGACATGGCAAGTCATCAGAAGAAGCCCGTCTACAAGAGAATTATGACTACATAGACGGTGCTTACCAACCAGAGTACAAATCGGATGGAAGCAAATCCGATGAATACAAGGTGTACGAAACAGAAGATGATATCCCTAATGAGATGGCGGAATCAGACAACAGCCATTACGTAGGCGTTCCATTCAACCAAGTGCACGAACATTTTGATCTTAAGAAATGGATAGAATTCCTGAACGACACTCAGGTGGCAGATTCCACGAATGCGCCTCCTAATTCGACCCTTGCCCTTAAAGACGCCAAAGACAAGCCTGTTGTTGAGGATAAACCTAATCTTGCTTCGGGAGTTGCTAGTACAGAAAATCCTCCGAATTTGAATCAGTCTACTTCACCAAAATCTGAGGGACCCAAGCACATGCATCTTCATCTGCATCTTCACGTCAGCGAGGGGCAATTATTGTCCAGAGACAAGACGTCAAAACACGTCAAAAGATGGACCCATTCCACTCAAAATAAGCCCATTGAGTCGTTGCCCTGGGTCAGTTTTATAAGCAGGTACCTACATAAACCGGCACACAATGTTTCAATGCCCATGTCGAGACTAAGCGATGCCGTCAGGCACAAAAGTGCCATTGATGCACATTTTAAAGATGGCATTTCTGTACATGCTGAACATGACATGCCCGTACATGCCAAAGAATATGGTAGTTACGCACATGCAAAAGAGGACACCTTTAAAAATGCTAAAGAGGAGGGTTTTGCGAATTTCATCAAAAACACATCAATTTTATCAGCTAAACATGGTAGTGGTGCAGCTCCTAAAGTTGACACTTCTGAAATTACTAATGAAACCTATACTCCCATTGACCAAATCTTGTCCAGCTTCAAACACCTCACGCCACTGATTCATGCATTCATTGATAAATCACCATCCGTGAGTTTCAACGTGCACATAGACAGACATTTGAAAACAGATACTTTTACCTTAATTCCAAATCGTAGATTCCAAACGAATTATATTTTCGACAATCTTACTCAAAGTGCAGAGCACAACGTGAGTGTCGACAGCAATACTTCAGAACAAGAAAACTCTTCGGAAGATTTATTTTCGATTATATTGAGAAGTGTTCCAAAAGCAGTGGAGAAACCGAAGAATATGTCAGAGGATAAACTTTGGTCACGAACGCAAGAAATTGGACGACATGCAATATGGGGCCATTTCTTTGAAAGAACTAACAAAACTTTAAAATTAGTTAATTAACTTACATTTTTCGGCATGCACACCATGTATATTAAAATGTCATGTCCATAGAATTATTTAATGAAAAATGCTTGAATAAATGTATTTACATGTACTGCACTTTATCTTTGATTATTGTAACTGGGGGTGCACTTGCACTCACTTTCTATTAAAGCTGCATATTATTTAACTATATGTTTGTGGAATTGTATTATTTGAAGTTATATTATATGACATTAAAGCGATTCAAAGTGGAAAGAAGTTCATTGAAATTTTTTCTCAATTTATCCGAGCAAAGCTTTTATAAAAAAATTAAAGAAAGCTCTATAAAATATAATCACTTAATTTAACTTAAGTGAACTTAGTAAAATTCAAATTGAACAGAGAAAATACATGTAAAATGTTCTTTATTAATACGATATCGTTTAAAGATGAAACTTGAAATCATTATATTGTTTTGATTTATATTGATCATAAATATTTCGTATCTATTATTTCCAAACAAAGAACACATATGCAGAGCCTAACAGGATTGTTTCACCGGAATTAACAGAATAAGTCCCAATATTGATAAAAGAACATAACGTCTTTGTGGACTATGAACTTCCTGTATGTTATTTACATGTATATTGTGACAGCGATCATATTTTTATTTCGAGCTCGTAATTACTGATCTCACGAAATAGTTATTGCTAGTTCCTGAAACTAACAAGGATTTAACCACAAGAATATTGTCGAAGCAGCACCTCGTATCTCCATATTCGTGTTTCATTTCAGAATTGTCATTGTCATCTATCATGTTCGCATCCTATTGTTCGCGGTCAAACATTTTTAACCCTGTGATGTTGTTTTCAACATTTCCTCAGTGTAACAATTGAGAAGCAGAAAGTTGAACCAGCCGAAGTTTTGAAATAACTCACCTGAGTCGAAATGTCACGATACGCCAGGAAATACATTCTGGATTGATTTTTGACTCCAAATGCATCCTATTCCTCCTCATGTCGCGTTTTGTCAACTCTAACAAATAAGCTGTCATAAAGCTTTGAGTCTAGCATTCTGTAAGCGCTCTTGCATGAGTATGAACATGGCTGGATCTATTGATTGCAAGATTTTTCGAGTAAGTTGACAATATTTTAATATTATGCTTTATGATGGGCTTGTTGTGCATGGCTTTAAAGATGTGCAAAGAACCCTTAAACCGCTTTTTTACATATATTTTTCTTTGCGAAGAACGTTGTCCAAACAATTATATTTTTAATTTTCAGATGTATTCGTTCTACCTTATCTCAATCTTGTACTTACTGATGTCCCAACCCCTTAATGCTGCTTCACTCGGTGAGATAGCATCAACTTCCACAATCCCCATCTCAACGGATCCGAAATTGGAAAATAACATCACATTTGAAGCAAGTTCCTCCTTACATGCCAGAGATAGGAAACGAGGTCCCAATCCGAATTTCGTGCCATGGGCACAACTTAAACCCTATTATTCCAACCCACAAGTTTTGGCAGAGCATGGCACAGAAGTCACCGTGCGTCCTTTCGCCGACATAGGAAAAATTAGACCAAATCAGATGACTGGAATCAGGCCTGCAGACAGAAGCATATTCAAGAATGCGAATCATCTAAAAAAACGTGGACCTAGGATTTTTCAACGCTTTGATAGCGAACTTATACATCCCAGCGATAACATGAATGCGTTTGATGATAGTGGTTCTTATCCCAATCATCTTCCCTCAATGCCTAATAGGGTTCCAAATACAATGCTTAGGCACAGAGATGATAATTTTCGTTCCCTTGGACAAGCACATAATAAAGCCAGGGCACATTCAAAAGTGTCCAAGTTTCCAGGCCTTCCTACACATTGTCACGAATGTTTACCCTCTGAATCCAATCCGAATCCAACCGGCAAGGCCGAGTTAGACTCCATGGGCCGTGACGAAAAATTCTTCCCTGAACGTTCTAATCATTTATCCATGTCAGTCATTGACAGGGAAAGCCAGATCAGAAACGGCATTGAAAATCATGAAGATTTTGCTGAAAGCGCCTTAAGTCTTTCAGGAGTTCCTTATCCCTCTGAGGAGGACGGTTCTTCACAACCAATTGGCATCAATAATGACAAATTCTCCAATGTGTTTAATATCAAAGGCAACTCCAATCACTTTTACTTTCTTTTGCCAAATGGCAGTGCAGCATCTACAATTAATGGAATCAAACGTGGGTTGGATCCAATGGGTAAACAGCTACTGGATTCACATTGTCCTGAAAGGTGCTTGCAGATGCAAAAATCGATAATGGACAATGAAAATTCCTATCCGACCCGAGGATATCATGGTCAAAAGACAGGAAACTGCGCTTGTAAATCCAACAATGCTGCTGATTCTAGAAACAATTTTATTCAGCAAGACACTGGACCACAGCAGCTGACACCGACAAAAGCTTCACCGAAACAGAATGTAGAGAAAACCGCTGGTTCACCAGCAACCATAGAAGATATTCTGCCATTGCTGAAGTTGCTGAAAGAAACACAGAAATTGAAGGAGGGAAGCATCGCTGCAAGCACCAAGAAAATACCAAAAACTACTCCTGTCACTACTACTCAGACTGAGGCTGCTACAGAATCTTACGAGTCGACTGCAGAGGAGGAAGAAAGTGAAGCCATTAAGGCTTCTTCTGAAGAAACCAAAGCTAAAGCAAGCAATGAGAAACTTGATAAAAAATCGATGTCATTTGAAGAGTTTTTATCGGGAAAGTTACTTTGAGATTTGTAACATTTTATGGTATAATGGAAATATTAGTATATCTTAAAAAATTTCATTATAGCTTCGATTGAATACTTTTTAATCATCTGCAATGTCCTTTTAGTCTACTTTGGAAGTTCGTTTCCATACAATTGTTTCTGTAATTTTAATTTGCATTTGTTTAGTTATCTTTATGAATAATAAAGGCTTTTGTCAACTCTGTTTTGCATTTGCACATTATTTCAACGGGCAGCAATTGCTTATTTTTGAATTCTATATGAACGAATGTTTTTGTACGCTATCTTTTAAATATTTTATTTGGGATATTAGAGTTACCTTTGTGTTCTTTTAAACAGTTGTCATTTAACTAATTTCAGAATAAATTTCACAGAAAAATTTTCAATAAACGGTTTTAAATATTCCCACTTCATGAACCTAAAGCGCTATAGCAAAAGCGTATTTCATAGTTCCCAATTTTTTTTGGTAAGTAGGTCATCAATAGATTCTTCAATAGAAGTCATTACATTAGCATTTTCCTGCTTTAATTTTCAAAGACACGTGATCACACATAGCATCTGTAAAAATAACAGAGGTACGTGGTATAAAATAGACAAAAGCAACGAAGAACATGGGATCGTTTTGTATTTATGGTTTATTAAGTAAATATACAAACAAATAAAAATCAATTGTATCAATTTGTGTTATCAATTTGAAAATGCATACATAATCTTTCAGTGAAGGGTTAATATGTGCATTTTCCAGAAATATTAACGCAGATTGCACACGATTGAACAGTCATCGATTGGGACATCCAGATAGCATCAATTAATCTGAAAAAAACAAATTTGTGAAAAAAATATGTGCAAATAAATTCAAAAAAAAGTGAAACACAAGCACATTAAAGTACTATCCAGTAGTACAATCTTACCATAAATTTATCCGTAGTAATAGCCACCCGGCCTATAGTAACCATAGCCGTGTCCATAACCGTATCCAGAACCATATCCGTGTCCATATCCATAGGAAGGCCTGTAGTAATATGGTCGTCTATATCCAGCGTAGAAACCAAACCCTCCACCACCCCATTTTTTAAACCAGGGATCAGCCTCAGGATCAGGGTCAGCTTCTGGCTCTGGATCTGCTATGGCCAGGATGATCAAAGCAGCAAAAACGAAGAATAAAATCTGCGAATAAAATTATTTTCTGATTTTAGTACACCCTGTGGAACAAAATTATCAAACATTTTCACAAGAAATTAAAAATTGCTTTGCTTTTCAACTCAGAACATTGAAAAGCAGTCAAGGTTATGTCTAGGTGGACTAGAATAATTGAAATGGTGTTTTATTATTATGTCAGTAGTTTCTAGAAGTACACTGACCCAAATGGCATGAAATTCACCTTCACTTGCGCGTTCTTGAACTTCAAATTACCCCTTCAGATTCACCACCTGAAGGGGCTATTTAAGGAAGAAATCATAAGAGGAGGCAGAAAAAATAATCACGACTACAATGTGATGAAAAAGGTCAATAGCTCTTGACTTCCACAGAATTTGCTTAAGGTTTACCTTGTTTGCATTCTGAGCAATATTTATTATCTGGCCTGTTGGACAGGTTTAAACTCGTTATCATTGTGGCATGATGACTCAAGATCACCTTTGCCTCCTCTGTTTTCTATTCTACTGAGCTTGTTGTATAACATGATATACCACATGCATGGCTGTTGATATTAAAGGATATCACGATTTGTTGATATTTACTTCATTAATCCAATTTCAGTTTTATCATGTTGTGGCAAAACTACTTGTTAGCAAACTGGAATGATTTGTAAGAGTAGCAGACGTCTGAAGATTTATGACTTCTAGAATATTAGGAGAATATTAGAAGTTTATTCAGATCGCGAATTGTCTGATTTCAAACATATTAAGTTTAGATTTTATTTTGGGTTTATAATAATTATTAGGCCTACATGTAGTGTTACTTTCTTAATATTATTCTATTTCTAATCATGCATTTTCTTTTCTTTTCAGAATTCCACATCTAATGCTGAATTGCAGAGTGACAGTACAGGACTACTCATTGACTACTCGACCGTATTATGCACTTCTCAAAGTTGTGTATACTAAGTGTGTGTGATGAAAAAAGACTCACAACTTTAAGAAATGCTGAGAAATTACCATCTAAATGAATGAAAAGATTCGATCAAGTTAAAACATGATCACCATGACAGTACTGCAAAGGTATGAAACAGATAAAATTATCTTTATTATTAACATGAAAATTTGCTACATTCTCTGCAGGTTTGTAAAAAAATTAAATTCCATCAATGTCAAATAACAAAATCTTCGATTAAATCATCGATGTGCTAACGTTCTTTATATCCACATTAGTCAAAATACAGTTTGTTGATTTGCTATATCTGATTACAAAATATATAACTAGATTAATTCTTAAGAAAATATTTAAACTAAGTTTAATATAGATTTAAAGAAATATATACATGTAAATCTGATGTATATTTGTCTTGAGCCTGAAATAATTTGCAAAAAATAATCTATACTCACCAAATATTTGCTGGCCATTGTCTTGTGTTGGAGACGTTGATAAGATTCCTAGTTTGTATCAGCAATGCGCAGTACTACTGTCTTGAAGAGTTTTTTTCCAGGGGCTTTTATAGCCCAACTTCATGGGTAATTTCGCATATTTTTTTATTTCCACCCCATTTGGTGGCTGGAGACTGACGTCAGAACCGACTTGTTCAAGGGTGAAAGTGTGAGAGGGAGAGGGTCATTTAAGGTTACTGTAATTCGGAGTGGAGAAAAGGGGTGGAACACAGGTTGACAAATGGGTGGGTATCTCGCAAGGGAAAGTGGATCTTATCCAATAGTTTTTCAAGTTGCAGTAAGTGCACAACTTAGTTTATACTTGTGCAATAAACAAACAAACTTGATTCTCAATCTTTTTTTTTATTGGAAATATCAGGACACTTTTACTGATTTTGAAGCCATAACTGTTCATCTTATTTCAAAAGACATTCTTGTTGCTTTCAATTCAATTCAATTTATTACCCCAGTGCCATGTGGTTTAAGTGGAGGTAAAATGCTTTTATAAATATTTATGAAGTTCAAAGGTATACCATTTAAGGTATACATATAGAACGTATGTTCGAGTACTATGGATACCTTGATTTCAAAGTTTATTCAAAAAAGTAATATGGCGAAATGTTTCAGGATACATGAAACGCTTTCACCAAATTCGAAAGTCCAGGCCTATATTATCTCAAGTAATCTGCAACTGGATGATGTTAAAATTACACTAGCCAACCTTTGTGATATTTTTTTGTATTTTATATATTCAAAATGTTTAAGTCTCTTCCTGTGACCGGATAATTGTTGAAATAACCTAAACGTCCTCAAGTTAGCTGTGTCATTGATGTTTGTTGTCCGGGTCTACGCTTAATTGACTTGCTCATCAACACAGTAGCTTAATCTCGATTAATGTCTTATAATCACAACTCGGAACAATGGCACTGCCAAGATTTTTTCAAGGCAATTTGACAAGCCTGGATAATTGTCCAATTATTGAAGATGAAATTTAAAGAGATCGTGTTCAAATTTCGTTTTTTTAAGCATGGATAATCGTCAAGGTGCTCTTCTTATTAGCCTTGAAAATAATTGTATTGTGTTAAGAATATACCATCTTTACTTATTTAATTGCTGCTATAGTGAGGCTGTTTTACTGAAAATGGGGATTCTTTCGTTGTGACATTTTGGATTCATATACATGTAATTTAAACAGATTTCTAATAAACCACATTTAAAGATTACCTAATGCATTATTACAGCCTAGTTGAAGCGCTGGTAAAATGCTACAGGTAATGATTTCTGATGAATTTTTTTCGTAAATTCTAAGTTTTATCTTGTTTCCAATATGCATGTTATCAAATGTATTATCATGCTAAAAGATATGCAAAAAAAAGTGTTAAATGTATCACAGCATTGCAATATGGAGTGTTATCATTTAGCAGAAAAAAGCAATATAACAAGTTTGCATTTCTCTGCTTTAGATTTTACTTAACAAATAGAAAAAAATATATATAATTGATTTATTTATATCAACAGTTTAATCAACTGAAGATTTGATACATATTTCGAATATGTAGCAATGCATGTACTGAATATCAACTTTTGAAGCAAAAAACCTCAAAACTTCCTATTCACATGTTTATACGATGAGGTGATTAATATTCAATCTGCGTTCTGTTTGCATCAATTCAACAGACCCTTCCCTTAATATTATGAAATAATGTCAACATTAAATAATATGCTTTTCACTCTAATATTTCCTTTTAAACTACATCCGTTTAAGGAAACTATTTCCATTGTGGCTTTCTTTGATAAAAACTCTTAACAAAGGGCGATTGCAGCATTGTACCTTGGGTGTTGTACATAACAAATCTCAAACTTTCTTTCAATTTTCATTTATATATCTAGGCTGTTTGCATAAGGCTTTTTAAACAGCACATCGTTACATTTTGTAAATATATTCTTTTAAGGATTGTCTTAAGAAGAAGATTTTTGGGTATAGCTTGTCATTCTTTTAATAAGTTTTTACATATAGATAAACGTTGAAGACATCAGTAGCATATCCGTTTAATTGTTTTAAAAAGGAAAATTCCAACATTTTTTTATTTGTAAAATTTGCAACTCTGAACATCACCTAAGCAACCTTGCAGAGGGATGTTTATATCTAGGTCATCATCATTCACGTTTGTTTTCTAAGGGCGTTTGTGAGGCACTGCAAATGTATCCACATGCGTTTATTTTCTTAGAATTGCACTGAATTGATTTCAACTTTTTATACTTTCTGATGGTCAGGTGCCTGGTTTTTTGTGTTTTTTTACCGTAAGAGTGGGTCACGTTGTCATTGACTAAACACGGTGGAGCCTGTTTGAATTTCTTTTGAATTTGCGAGTAAATGACAGGCAATAGTTTATAGGTCAACAATATGAAGGTTGTTTTCTAAAACGAAGGGTACCTTATTGTTACTTCAGGTAAATGACTTCTTGGTAAAGTAGGACAAACTGAATAGTTTGGGACTACTGCACGTCTACCACTTGAAATTTATTCATTACAACACTTTTAGCTCTAACCTGTGTAATGCAGTTTAAGCTCAGGTTACTGGAATTCGTCTTTCTTTATTAGATGTCTGATTAAGGTTTTAAAGAAAACCGAGTTGGAATTTTTTTTTAAACCTACTTAATTAAGTTTAATTCATTAACTTTGCAAAATCAGATTTGAAACGCAATAGCTCCCCATAAGTGATTAAAATTTCCTTTCTTCAATACGTTTGTCTGTGATTTTGTACAAACCAACTCATAAGTTTTTCGTAATATCAAAAACATCATTGAAGAGAAGGTATTCAGTACCTTCTTCACCTTCAGAATTTCAAGTTTCAGGTGCTGTTCAGTGCTGCAACCTGGTGAATATACTTGACAAAGTTGTTCTTTACAAATAGGTCAAACGCCTCCTATTATATGATCCTTCCAATAGGAGAAGATATACAATGCAGTAAATATTTTTGGAACAATCCGATTCAATACAAGAGGTACATTCAGATATATTCACACATGCATCTTTTAATGGTGTATGGTGTTTAAACAGTTATATTTTTATTTATATATTCTCACTAACTCTGCGATTGTCAATCATCATTATCACTATTTTTTTTAGCCCTGCGGTTTTCAACGTGCTTTGATTTTTAATTTGGACTAATTCATGCAGATTAGCATAAGAATGCATTGAAGAAAAAATGCTATCCTGTTAAAATAGAATCTGCATTGACGCAATAGAGGTAAAAAAACCTGGGAAGGGGTTATTAAACCCTTGAAAGTTTGGCTGGATTTGAGAAAGTTTTTTAATATACAAAAAGTAGTGCTGAATTCATCAATTCATTCGCTTATTACCAACCTACATTTTTCTTTTACGTCAAATCCTGGTACATGTATTTAATAATTTCCATTGGAAATAAATCATACAAAGTTGGTTCAAGCATTGGAATCACAAATTTGGTTTTAACCAAAAACTTGCGACTCCATCAATAAAAACTCGTGCAATGTAATTTTTATGTAATGCTTATGTAATGCCCATGATTCAAGAGAGGTTAAGCATGATCCTGCTGTGAATCACGCCTTTCCTGATTAACAAGGCTAAGTAAATCGTGAGCTTTTGACAATTAATGCAACTTGTTTATGTATGCACCTGGCAATTCAAGGTGAATGTCAAGGATTATCACTACACTTTTCCTTTCATTGCCTTGATGAGTAGGTAACTATAGTTGTACGGTGATTTGTGTCTTGAATAATAAACTGCAGTATTTGTTAAGAATAAGTTGACGATCAGAAAAAAGGCAAAAGAATGCATGTTGTTGAATGATTTATAACTTTAATATTCATATAACGGTTTCATTTTTACAAACAGTTAAATGGAACATTTTATTAGTAAAAAAATATATTAAAATGCAAATTTTATTTGGCAGTATAAGTTGTATACGTTTGGACTTAAACTACTTGTAAGCTTTGCTTTTAAGAGAAAAGAACTAATATATCTGGCGTCTTCTTCTTGCTAATTTATATTCTGAAGAAACGTGACTTTATCTGAAAAGAACACATTTAAACAAATTAATGGAATAATGTAAACATTTTAGTCCATGCAAGATATCAATGATTAAACATATAATTTATCTCTTTATCTTCTTGTTTAACTAGCTTATTTGCAGTGATTAATGCAAGAAAAAAATATAATTATAAAGACAACTTACATATACAGTACATTATAGTGTTGTTTCAATAAAGGACCCTATACTTAAAAATAATGCATATATCCCAGGAGCAGGTTAAGTACTTACGTTTTCTGGGATTTACCAGCGGCGATAGGCAGCGTGACCTCCGACCCCGCCATATCCTCCTCGACGTTCGTAGCTTTCAAAGCTCTCGTGGCTGTCATAATATACGTGTCCAGGAACTGCTCCACCAGCACCAGAAACCCTGGCATAACCGACGCCTCCTGCTTGCGGTGGGATTGGGTCAGATAGTACAACTGCTACTAGCATGCCAACCAAAACGGCCATCTGAATTAAAATAATTAATTATTATGTAATTGTGCTTTTTCAGAAAATGTTGAGATTATGATAACTGCAGCAGTTGACTTACGAGTATCTTGGACACCATATTGAACAGATTTACAAGTTAATCTCTTCAAGTTATATAATTGCGTCTTACTGATGGACACGGAACTTTGTTTATGCTTATCTCATTTTGCTCTCATTTATATATGCAATCACGATTTTATATATAATGACGTAACTTGACCATGAGTTATATGCATTTCATCATGAGTAAAATTCAAGTTAAACGTTTGAGGGTGACCCTTTGTTTTCAATGCATATTCTGTTGGACACTATTGGGCCAAACAATATACCTGGAAAAATATGATAAGGAAGTAGTAAGGTATAATTAGAATGAATTTGAATGTAGTAAAAAACGGAGCCCATTAATTAGAGTATAGTCAGTGCGTTGTAAATTACAGGTAAGCTTGTTCAATGTGTCAACTGGAGGCCATAATCGAGTTTCGTTTAAAAGTATACAAATTATGCATTGTAAAATTGTAACATTTTCGCGTTAGTCTATATCTAGCCTAGGAAGATAAAAATGGTATGATTACAATATCACTTAATGGAGCCTCCTGATCTTTGATGATATTGTCGATGTCAAAGAATATAAAATGTCCACACAATTCGTATGCAATCTTCAAGGAAGTTCCGGATGACATTGTGTAATTCTAAACTTCCACGTACATGTATTTTCAGTCTGTAGATTATAAATCAAATGCCATACATTTTGTACTGGAAATCAAGTTTTATTTTTATTAAAGCAAAGATCACTGCACAGATAGAAACAAAACACAATAAAGATATCATTTTTAAAAGATGTTCATTATTTAGCACTTTGACATTTCTTTGGAATTAAAGAATTAAAAGATATATAAAAAAGTGGAAGACTTGAGGTTTTCAGTCCTTAACAAATGCTGCATCAATGTGGAAGATAGTTATAACACTCGGATCTCTTTTGTAATCCCTGCATATCTTCATCACCTAAAAGAAGAATGGAAAAAATTGCTATCACATAATGGAAGTCTGCATATAAATTTCACGCGCAAGGAGCATTAGCCATACCATTTATCAAGTTAATAACCGCCTTTGCTGCCAGAACCATGAGAACCACTGTGACCTGCAGCGTGTCCGCTTCCAGATCCATGACCACCAGTACCACTGCCTGATCCGTGTCCACCAACACTGCCTCTGTTTCCGAATCTACCGTCAGATCCAGACCCCGATCCATGGCCTCCACCGATACCAGAGCCCGATCCGTGTCCTCCTGAACCAGATCCGTGTCCACCTGAGCCAGATCCGTGGCTTCCTGAGCCAGAGCCGAGTCCTCCGTGGCTTCCTGAACCAGATCCGTGTCCTCCACCGATTCCAGAGCCAGATCCATGTGATCCTGACCCATGGCTTATTCCTCCTGATCCTCCAACACGTCTGCCGCCTGGTCCTCCCCCAGTTTTGGATCCACCTTTTGCTCCAGATCCATAATCACCACCATGGCCGCTAGCTATGACGGCTACCATCATTACAACCAGGAGAGACAGCTAAAAATATTAAGTTGTAATTATTGATTGGAAACTTCTTACGTTTGTTAAGTATGTTGAAAGTCTAATTTCCTCTTTAACATTAATTGGACATTAAAAAGTATGTATATTCCAATCAGTTGCAATATGACAGAATATGCAATTTTTGCAAAAATACAATGTACGTTGCACATGTACATGTACATATTGTATAATATTTTGATACGCGTTAGTTTACTTGCAAACTTTTTAACAAAATAATTGGTTAATGCTTCAACTTGCTTGTTAATTGATTCTGCATGCATTTACTGCTTCAAGGGAAATACATGTAGCCTATATATGCATGCACTTACCAAAAGCTTGGATGCCATGTTGAAGATCACAGAAGAATAAAACTTGACCTATCCGTATTGATCCCGAAGCAGATTGTGTCTGATGAGATGTGTTTCAAGCCCTTAAATATACACTGAAATTTCACACCAACCAACGTCATTTGGCCATGGCATTTGCAGGGCGGCCAGAAACCTTCATGGTTGCCAGGAAATAAATTACCGATATTTGTGAGAAAATTCATAATTGTAGTTAAATCTAATCCAGTTTTTGTTACCTTGAAGTATTTTCTTGGGATATGGTACTGGTACGGACTAGCCACCCAAAGGTACGTTTGGGAAAATATACGATACATGTTCCTGGAATAAGACATACACGTAAACATGAAGACGTGCAGAGGTCACGTAGGATGAATTGTGGTCATCGGTAAATAAGTAAACAAAAATTGCATTAGAAGCAGCTGTTGACAAGGATATTATTATCGTTATTGAATTCAATTGTAAATCCTGCTCCCACAAGATACTTCCCTGTTGGTTTTTCTAAAAAACAAACTTATAACAGAACCTTTCTGAAGAAAGTTTATAAAAAACTTTCTTTTTAATATGAAGGTGCAATTAACCGGATAATGACACAAATTGATTTTGAAGGGCTGCCAATATTTTTATACAACGTTTATACGGTGGTGATTAACGTTTTGCTTGAATTTTGCATTATCACTCACTACCTGTTTAAACGTCATTATACTACTTCAAAAGACTTTTACTTCGAAGTATTATAGGCTGGTAATTATAGGAAACGTTATAGTTTGAATTAAATTGATGAGTAAGCCTATCCTGCTGCCTATGCAACATGTGAGAAATTATACCTTAGTACTTAACAATAATTTGGCATAGTTAAGTAAATAAGAATAGGTAATTGTCCCCAGGTTAGCTTTAGTGCTTTTTAAGGCTAAATGGTTTATTGAAATTAATTCAATTTCATTTAATCATATTTACATTCCCAATTTTCGCAGATATCTGCTTGTAAACATTCATAAAAGATATTTTATTATTTAACTGCAATCTGATTTCAGCTGGTTTTATAGAGGAAATCGCTCATTTAAAATTAAAATTTTCTAGGAAATTTAAGCCTTCGTGATGAAAATTTTGGGGATTTTTTTTTACTTATTACTCAAGTTAATTTTTTTTTGTCCAATTGCGTTTGTACATGTACAATGTATGCGATATTGCGATATTAGGCAAGCTAAATTCGGAAATAATTGGACAAGGGTGGCTACAAAAGACCTGCTTGTAGATTATAAATAGGACGAATAAAACAGGTTTCAATGGCTGAGAAGCGACTGTCTCGTTTTAGCTAAAATATTATTCTATCAACATGAAAGTATATTTTTCCAATAAGCCGACTTGTATTGTTTTTATGAATTTTGTTTTTGCCATTATGTCGTTTATTTTTTACTGAAACGAATCGTAGAAATGTAAAAAAAAACAGTCCAACACGCGCCATTACTTCTTGGAAAATACGTGAAGAAAATTTTCAATCAAGACGAAAACCTTGAATTTATACTTTGTTTAGTGCAGCTGTTTAAATGAGATCAATGTAATTGGCAAATCAAACTAAAGGATATTTCCTTAAGTTATGTAAGAGATCACAGCATAATTGCAAATAATCGGTAGGAAATTGCACTTAATTTCTCTGCTTATTTACATTTTTTTAAACTCTGAAACTGTTTTTTGCAATCTTGACCGAAACAAATTATTCCATCAACTCAGACCTTCTCAAGGGAAAAAGCTCAAGCAGTCTCATTAATAAAAACTATGAGATTATGGGAAATTCTGATGAGACTGATGTCAAGATTTTAGACAAGCAGTGGTACCATATGAGATCCCAATATCAAAGTGATTTTATTATATGGCTCAATAAGATGTTGAGTCAATATGAGATCTCACTCCAATAAAAAGATTCTCAACAAGATTTATAATTTTCATTGGGATAACACTGGGGTGTTTTATAGTCTCTTGAGCAATAATTAAGGTCACAATGAAATTTTTTACATATAGTCTATGGTTATAGAAAGGTTTGCTTATCAACCATTAGATATCTTAAAACCTAATCCATGGTAAAGATGGTAAAGATGGTGTATATTAAAGCTGGGGTCTTTGCTTGGATTTCATTTAATCATATTTGTGATATGTGCAGATTCTGTTATGCTGCACTTTTGATAATATTAAACGTCAAACTACATCGTATCCATTTCAGTTAAAATGGTTGGATTATTTGATCAAATTGGAAAGCAATCAAAATTGTATCTTTATAAAAATTTACAAATTTTTAAAACTATTTTCAAGTAATTTATTAGTTTCTTTAGGTGCTTTAACCATAACCTTACATAACATTAATCTTTTGCAATTCAAAATCTGTTTAGATAGCGTTATTAGTTTTATCCATGTACCTACACGATTTCTATCGTTTTATATTACGAAGACACACAAACATAAAATTATGATAATACAATTTTATTACAAATCATAGTTCCAAAATTTGTTCTGCGTACAATCATACAGGTAGTCGAAATTGTATAATATTGACACACTTTCAGTAAAACTTTGTAAAATAATACATCTAACACATAATCCTTTCTATCTTGTTCAATTCGAGTTCAAGTCATCAGAAAATCCTTCGTTTCATTTCATGGTCCGAATTTCGTATACAGAGCTGTTGAAGCTTGCGAGCTCTAAAATTAACAAAAGACAATTTATTATTAGAATTTTCGTATGTTATGTGAGGTGAATAAACATTGATGTGGAATTTGCAGTTAACTTACTTGTTGTATGCAAAGTTATCAGCCTCTAAATCCACCGTGACCACCTCTGTGACCTCCGTGTCCACCGCCTCGGTGTCCACCACCTCGGTGTCCACCATGTCCACCCCCACGGTGACCCCCACCGTGACCACCTCCCCTTCGGGGATCTGCCACTGGGTCAGGTACTGGGTTGGGAACTGGTTCCGCTGATGCACACATCAAGACGGCCATGACAATAAGGCAAGCAACCTGGAATCACACAAGTTTTAAAAATTGTATTTTATAATGATATTGCGCTTATAGTCTTTAAAATGTACACTTATTTCGATATCGATAATTACACACTATTATCTTAAGGTTTTACCATGAAAGTTACAAATTTAATTCTTTTACAAAATGTTGTGATGCTGAATAAATGCCTAAATGTTTTGTATGCATATTGACTTGTGAACAGTCAATGTTTTTTGACATATTAATGAAATAGAAATACTTACCAAGACTTTGGAGTTCATTTTGACAGTTGATGAAGACTTAAGACTGGTGATTTGACTGTTGTATTCTGGTATGAAGAAGTGATATTTCAGTAGATGTTCTGGCTCCTTTTATATACCATGAAACTGGACGTTGAATGACGTAGACACCCATCGTCCGGTTGTTTTCGGACGCGTTCAGAAAAATCTACAAAAAAGTAGTGGACTGACCTTTCAGAAGTTGTTTTAAGCGTCATATCCCGGCTTTTTTTTGTGTGCAAGGTTTACTTAATTCCCACCCTCAGATATCCCCCTAATATGTTCAAAAATAATTTGACGTGTAGACGTGCACCTATATATAATAACCCTCCCTTCAAGAGGGAGAGATTCCACTTTCTTATTTTTAAGATCAGAGATATATTAAGATTCATACAGCGTAATTGCCTTAATTATATGTACTGGTCATTAAATATGTTGTTTGGCCATAGCAGGGTACGCGTACTGTTTTACAATGGGGTATATTAGGTCATTGACAATTTGAAATGCAATCTTTGCAGGAACTAACGTCCATGTTAATCAACTGGATTTTTCTGATTCTTGGGGATTTCCAATAAAAAAACTTTTTTTTAGAACAAGCTTTCCAAATTATGTTTAAAAAATGGATATTGTTGTTTTACCAAATACGGTGGTATAACATTGATGATGAAATTTTAATAGCATATGTCTTCATATATGGTCCTGCAGTAAAATGTATTAACTTTGCAACATGCTTACTCTTACCAATAACTTCTTGCATCTATATGCTTTCTGAAATTCAGTTTAATGCATTTGGTAGACATGAGTTTATTGAATGTCTTGTTAACATTATCTGCAATTGTCTATGGTCATTTAATTGGTTCTAGGACTGTTCATCAATGAATTGTTCATCAATGGACTATTCATCAAGGACTGTTCATCACGCCGGTTTGCAGCGCTGCCTAACCCGCAGCCTAACCCAACCAATTCCGTATGCGGACCGTTCATCATGAATAGTCCTTGATGAATGGTCCCATGATGAACAATCCTTTGATGAACGGTCCGCATACGATTTAATTAATGTAAATTCGTTGCTTTTAGATTTTACATTTACATGTACATGTACAATGTAGTTGGTGGTGTCAATCATACAAAAATACAATATGACAATGATAAGCTTTCATATACACTATAGTCATAACATAACTTTCAAATTAAAATTATTGTTTTAAGATTTTGGTATGTCATACATGTATATTTTTGTCATTATTTTCTTCAAAAGTTGTGTGCATGGTGGTCCTATTATCTGCACATTTTGTACATTTCTGCAATTTTATATGGTCATTTAATTAATGTAAATTCGTTGCTTCTTTATCTTATTCTTACATGTATTTGTAGTTGGTGGTGACAATCATACAAAAATACAATGACAATGATAAGCTTTCATATACACTGTATAGTCATAACATGACTTTAATATTAAAATTATTGTTTTAAGATTTTGGTATGCCATACATGTATATTTTTGTCATTATTTTCTTCAAAAGTTGTGTGCATGGTGGTCCTATTATCTGTACATTTTTTATGATATTCCAGCAAACATTTTTTGTCATATTCTTAGTCATAATTTAATTAAATCTAAACTAATTAAAACACCTGTTTTTTTCTCTCATTACGACCTAATATTCCTTGGGCCATTTGCAATATTTACTTACTTTCTCCTCTCCAGTGGCTTTTTTGTATGTGTGTGGCCTCCAACTTCCACGATACATGTAGGTTTTTCTTGCGGTTTACAAAGGAAAAAGAAAAACCGAAGGTCAAAACAAGTCGTTATTTTAAAAAAAAATAATTAAAAATTTAAAAAATGGACTTTCTGTTTTTTCCAGATTTTCATTTAAACCAGAATGACATTTAGGTTTGTTGGGTACTTCTTAAATCTAGCACATGAATTTATTACCTAATACATGCACATTAACCTTAATATTTTAAGTGTATTGTTTACTTAGGCATATTACATCATTAAAACGATCTATTTGTTTTATTAAGTCAAGTAACATAGACGTAGACATACAAAAACTCGTGTACTTATTAGATTTTTTATTGAAACTCCTTTACAAAAAATAAATCATGTACATTCTTAAAGTAAGCATATATTACATACATGTACTATTATAAAATAATAATTTCAATAATTCCCTTTAGTAACATTAGTATTCGTACTTCTGAACTCCATTTTAGATACATTAAGGGTGTTGGAGTTCGTTGTTAATATCTTGGGAATTCTTCAGTTTCTCAGTTGAAAAATTCTTAAACTTAACCCCTCCATGGTCTGCCATGGTTATGCTTGTGATGATCGTGGTGGTGATGATGATGTTGATGGTCATGGTGGTGATCACGATGACCATGATGCCCTCGTCTAGGGTCTGCTACAGGGACTGGGATGGGGTCAGCTTGAGCACACATTAAGGCAATGGCTAACACAACCAATAATCCAAACTGCAAGACAAAAACACACAATTTACATTTTGATGCAAGGAGATTCATGATATTTGAGCCATGAGTTTTGTCCAGAATACCTACCATCACCTTAGAATTCATCGTTAACTCTTGAAATAACTTCTAAGTAGGCTCTCGATTTGATGTTCCTTGTATTGCTTTGGATTTGTGATTTGTTGCTGAAATTGTTGTGACTTTTATACAATATTTATTGAGTCCCCTATAACGTCATTGTCCTTTGATGGGCATGTTAGCTGGTCCATCTTTTTCATTTTTATCAATCAAACAACCAATCAAGTGAGGGGGTCTTTCATTTTTAAAGGTATTTTTCCTGCTTTTTCTGGCGTTTTTTACTGCTTTTAAAGATTGCTTACTTATAATGGCTTGTAGGTCATCGATAAGAAACTGTTTAATATAGAATCTGTGGGGTATTAGGATCTGGATGATGGACAAGATGATGCAAAAAAAAACGCTGTTTTCGCAAAATCAAAAGGAAATTCTCAGTACTGTAACAATTAGGTTGGGCTACATAAAAACTCAAGCTATTTGAAAGATAAAAATGGTCATCCTAAGAAACAAGTTTTTCGCTTTTTCAAATACTTTTTTAAAAACTTATCCTGCTGGAATAAAAACCAAAACAAGTTGGCAGAATAGAATTTGTAAAACGAATCATTACACTTCATATTTTTAATTTATATTTATGTAAGGTCGGATTCAACAATTCATACTGAATTGGTAAACGATGCAATCTGTTGAATTATAAATTGCATTTTACCTAAATTGAATTGCAATATATTAATTTACAATGTACACTAATAAATGTGAGCAAAACATTATTTGAAAATTACAAATGAAAATTTATTTCAGAGATACATTCAATCGCTTAATAGTCCACGTATAACGGACTCAAATATAAATATATTTATATCAATTCTGTAGAAATTCTATACTCTGTATTTGGTTTAGGTGTTCTAACTATATTCATCTAGTTGCTTTCTTCGAAGAATCTGAAATACATTGTTGTTATTTAGCTGACTCTTCCATTTCTGTAAATCGATAGCTGGTTCCTCCTGATCATTTTCTCAATTGTTTAACCTCTCCATGGCCTGTGACCCCAATGATGACCGTGGTGATGACCATGATGATGTCCGTGGTGATGTCCGTGGTGAAATCCATGATGACCACCATGGTGTCCATGTCCGAAATGATGCCTTCTTGGATCTGCTGCAGGGTCTGGGACAGGCTCGGCTTGAGCACACATTAAGGCAACTGCCAAAATAAGCAATAATCCAAACTGCAAAGGAAAAATAACAGAATTCATTTCAAGTTAGGATTCCTGTGATGTGAAACTTTTTTTCAAAATATTCTATGTGAAAACATTGACAATACTTACAACAATCTTCGAATTCATTCTTGATTCCTGAGGTAGATTCCAATCAAACTCTTTAAGTGCTGGTAGCTTTCTTTTTGTACTTTAGTCGGTGAAGTTGGTATGGTTTGGTTCAGAAATTTGTGCTGCTTTTATACAATTTGAAATGGAACTTTTGTGACGTCATTTTCCGTTACACGATGGGTTTGTACACGTCACTCAATAAAATAGGTGTCGATGGACGGTCCCTTGTCTCCACGCCCTCAACGTCCGAAAATAAAAGTATGTGAACAGGTGTTAACCTTTGTCATAACAGTATTTTCCTATCCTTTCCATTTTAGTGATTGTTAAACTGTCATTTTTATTATTTAGTGTTACCGCATGGCATTTATAATTAATAGGCTGTTTTCTGGTCATCGAACGTGAAATCAAAAACACTGCAATATTACAATAATAGCAGTTTTAGGTCAATGATAAGAAACTAATAAATAACGAATTAAAAAGTTCACTATATCAAGCTTTATTTGGTTTATACGGGTTTATGTGTAAAAAAAACTTTAGTACGTGAAATCAGCATTAAATTAGAACAATGCATGAAGGTATTACGGTTCTTGAACACTGGAAATAGTCGATCTTAGAGTCAACAAACCATCATATTAATTAGAATGACATGCATAAATGTATTTTCTGTGACGAAAAGTGGTTTTTTAGAACTTGATCAGCAAGATTGAAGAATTTATATTCAAAATCAAAAGATTTAATATTTATTTCTCCTAAACTTGGACCTCACAAGTCGAGACTGCAAGTATTGCTACTTAGGAATGTTGCAGTAAAAATGTGATTGACCGAACATAAAACCACATGAGTTGATGTTTATGACACATTCAAAATTAATGTGCGTTTATTATTAATTATTTCCTTTCCCCTAGAACGCACATTGTAATAAAACACCTCCTCCTTTGATTATTTTTGCGATGATCTTTAAATGATATTTATATTATTTCATTGCAAAGTTGTACGACGAATGCTTTTTGACAAACGAAATTAAATATTTCATCTCATTTGTTGATCAAATTATAAATAAAACTAAATAAAAATTAAACGAAAGATGTGTTGCATAAATACTGTCAATTTTCTAGTTATATTTTTTTAATTTTTATATTTCGATGGTGATTAATGAATTATGTTTGTATTTCTTAATACTTTCAGTACAGCTTATTTATATGTCACGTATCTAATTTTAAATTTAGGTCAGCTATTAATCCATAAAGGGAGATCAAATTGTCACGAAATGGGTAAAACCAAGAATTGAACCAGTAAAAACGATGTTTTCAATAACCAGTTTTTATCACAATGCTATTTTGTTAATGTCGATTTTATGTAGTATTGTCAAAAAACCAAAAATACTTTTTTGTCAGTTTGACAAAACAAAATTTAAAAACAAGTTCTAAATTTAACTGATCATATATACACGATGTCATGTAGGAGGATAACCTGTTGTATCAATAAACTATATACAATGTCGCATCTTTATTAGTCAAAATTCAAAATTGTTGACCCCCGACTTGATGTCAACATACTAAAAACATCATGGCAATGTATTTGGAAGGGAGGGAGTCGAAATTCCTGGGTTATCATACATGCATCTACTAGTAGTTCAATTCGGTCCATGGTTTTTAATCTGACTAATAAAAATAGAAAGAATAGCACTTTCTTCAGGACAAAAGATGGAATCAAAGCATTCGTGAATTTTATTTATATCATACCGATTGTCAAAATGTGTTCAAGAATGTTTTTCATATTAACAAGGGACATGTCTTGTTGTTAAGAGGGTTCCATACTAGAATAAGCCTTTTTTTCGAAATTATTTTTTATTTAATTTTCGAAACTGATAGGAACAAATGAAATGTAGTAGGAACTAGCATGAATATTCTATTATTTGTTTATTTTTTTGTTTAAACATATGTATATTACATTTCATGGAAATATGTCCGTAAATTTTACCAGACCCTCTACAAGAAGCGTAATATACATATATTTAAACAAATTTTTATTAAATATTTATGCTAGGTCTTACTACATTTCATTTGTTCCTAACACTTTCCAAAATTAAATAAAAAAATAATTTTGAAAAAACGGCTTATTCTGGTATGCAACCCTCTTAAGACATTGTTTAAGAAAGTCAAAAAATTTAAGTCATATTGTTAACAATGAAAAGTAAGAACATTTTATAAGCTACTGTATGAAGCATGCTTTAAATTATACTTTAATATTATTACCACCTAAGGCCATGGCGACAGCCCTATTTGTGCTTTCCAAAAATGTCTGGATCACGAATTGGATGTTCTGGTTTTTCCTTCCACAGAATCTGTCTGGATTAGTCTGCATTATTCTTCTGCTTAGTAGAAATAGGTTTGATGATTTATGTTAATGCAGAAAATGTGTAACTATTTCCTTACATCATGCAGTGCAAACTGCTTTCAGCAAGATCTCTGTGCTTAGAAACCCTGTTTTAGGTTATTTATGCTTGCATATTGTTTACAAATAAAATTTTAAAAATCGTGTTTTGGTTTATAATTTAGTTTAAAAAAATGCGCTATTTTTTAATACGGATTAATTTTAACTGCATCTCAAAGATAGGAACTCCCGGTTTTTGAGAGAATGACGCACGTAAAAAGTCTAGTTAAGATGTAAACAGGTGCATTTATTGACAAAATGCCAAAACAATATGAAATTTTATGTTATTACGCATTATACAAATAAAAAACCTGGTAAAGTAAGCTCACCTCTGTTTAATGACCATTTCTGAACAGTGGCTGCTTTTCATAAATTGGTTTCAGCTGCATACAACTATGTTTTCCTTTATTCTCTGTACAACAAATTCTCTGTAGTGACCACCTGTATACAGTGACCGATTTTGGAAATTTTTTTGGTGGTCATCCCATATGCACAAAAATGCATTTCCAAATCCATTTGGATTGAGACACTTTTTTCATTTGGTAATACATTTTAAATGCATTTCTAACTTTTGCATCTTTAATTTTTGCACCTTTGGCAAATTTTACTGTATATTATCTTATACGTGCATGCATGCATAGTAAATGAAAGCACATATATATATATAAGAAGTAATTATATTTTGGTGTAGAAAATAGTTCTTTATTTAACTTTTAACTTTTTAATTCATTGTTAAATTTTCAAATTTGAAACGGATCATGATAATGTATTAGTATTATAACAATTATATATTGCATATCTGAGGGAGTGATTTGAGTAATGTGTTGACAGCAGGGGTAATGTCCTTTCAATTAAACATGTTTATGGTTGTTGTCAATATTTTTAAAAGCTTTGTTGAATAGTATAAACACTTTCTCCAATGTGCCGTTGACATAGACTCAACTCCATCATGAATCCACGGGAGACTTAATGTTGAACTTAGTATAAAAGTATTGAATGGATTAAATGAATGAACAATCCACACATCCTTCTGCTAGTTATTATTATATGCCATAAACGAGTTTCAGTTTCACAGGAGGGAGCCATATTATATTTGAGTCACGTCCGCAGAATATTTTCTTATATCTAAACCAAGACAGGTGAGGGAAATACGTCACACACATTGGGAAAACCCAAAAGTTCAATTAACTATCAAGATAAGCAAAACGTTTCTGATTATCTGACTTTATTTATAAAGGTTATAGAAATTCAATGAGTTACTTCCCGTTACAAATGCCCGTGCCAATGATATTGATATATTTTTTAAAACCTTCTACCAGAAACCAATCTTTATAAGATAATAATGTCATCATATACTTCTTGCCGATACCTAATTTTCAAATGCTAAGTCATTATTAATACAGGTACATGTACATGTACGTACTTGCTATAATTGTCAAGCAGAAAATCCCATAAGTACCATCCTCCATGAAAGTACTTTATGTATTTAAAGAAAACTTTGTAAACACAAGAACTATTGTTTCTAATCAGAATAATTATCAGAAATATTATCTATCCAATGTTTTCTCAGAATATGGCCTCCACCTTACACAACAAAATTTGTTATTGATTACGGCTAAATGGAGAAAAATATAAATGGGAAGGTCACAGCAATGTCATTATTTTTAAAAAAAATAATTAAAATTAATGGTACAACAAATGTACTTTTTGTTTTTTAGTTTCTTACTAAAAAGATAATAAGATATGGTTGGTTGCATTTTGCTTCTATTACATTGACGTACTACTTAATGTACTTGTTAATAAAATATTATTCTGCAAACATAAGATCTTGAATCATTTTCAACCGGTTTTACCAATCTATTTAACATATCGTCAATTAGAACCATTCAATCATAATGTGATATACTTGCATTTAACTCAAGTTACTGCGTTATCTCAGCTTAATTAAAATATGTGGCTAAAATATAGCGTTTATGTTCTAAATTTTCGCACATCCATAACCAAAACCTTCCATAACACCATAATCAAAAACGCATCATATTCGTTGATTCCTTTTGACATACTTTAATAGTGCGTAGATATACATGTACATACATTACATTTATAAAATAAAATTTTTAATAATATCGGATACTATATTTTCTATAAGTGAACTGAAATTCGTTGTAGGGTGTATGTTGTCATTCTTCAGTTTCTGATTTAAAAACTGCTGAGAATCGTTATTTGAATTAACCCTTCAATGGTCTGCTGTGGTGATGCTTATGATGGTCGTGGTGGTGGTGATGGTGATCATGGTGATGATGATGGTGGCCATGGTGGTGACCGTGATGCCCTTTTCCTGGTTCTGCTACAGGGACCGGTATAGGGTCAGCTTGAACACACATTAAGGCAACAGCTAAAACAACCAACAAGCCAATCTGCGAAAGCATACACTATTGTGATCAATTTGGGTTACAAAACGGGTTAGTTGAAACACATGCATTGATATATGCAAAAAAAAAAGTTTCACGCAAAATAAGATTACTTACCATCACCTTAGAATTCATCGTTGGATCTTGAAATTGCTTCAAATTAAACTATTGATGGTTTATTTATTGGGCTAATGTCGATGTGTGGTTTACCTAAGAAATAGCTGTCACTTTTATACAATATTTTCTGGAGCGTCTTTAACGTCATCTTTTTAAATTTGCACGTCATAGCTACTTTATCCCTTATATTATCATCTTATTTATCCAATAAAGTGAAAAATCGCCGATTTTTGATTGTACTTTCCTGGTTTTTTCTAGCGATTACTGGTGTTAACCTTCATTTTTTTGCGAATACGATTTCGTGAAATGTTTTTTTTTTAATTTCGGTCATTGAAGGTGGACATACAATCGCAAGTCTATTTACTAGAAATCATTTTAGCCCATCTATCGGGACTTTAGAACAATAGACGGTGTTTAAGGAAAAATAATAAATTGTGTAACTAAGATTTGTGGAATTAGTTGTGGTGGGTTTTTTAAATATAAAACCAGTTGCTAATGCTTGCAATATTGAAAGAAGACCAATCATATTTTATTATGTGAGACAAGTATTGTAATGCCAATTGCTCCAATCCAATTAATCATCAAATTCAGCGAATAGATGTACAAATTCGTGGCCCTTGTAGCCAAGGGTAATAAAAATCCCTTAAGCGTTGCATCATGTTATTTTTTTTCACGCTAAAACTATTGAAAGGTAATTCCCTTCAAGATATCCACATGTAGGTACTTGAATTTACGAAAGTCATTTCACTTTCCATTGCTAATTTATTCATTCTTGATAAACAGTGAGCACACAAAGGCCAAGTTTTCCCTCTTCTGAATACAGTCTCTTCTCTTAGAAGTTAACTTTCTAGGATGTTGATTGCCGGAACATCTGCCTATTCATGGCACCTAAAGAAATTGTTTCTATAGAGAAAGTGCAACAAACTTATATCATTATATTCCCATTAATGAGATATCCGGTCGACGATGTCATCAAGCACAGACAAAGTCAATTTGTTAAAGATTAGTTTATTGCATAAATTCTACAATTTTTTGTGTAAAATTACAAAATGGTATATGTAATAAATTAAGCAGCATCACGACATCACAACACTTTTGAGGTGTCATTACTTCCCATAACCATATCCACCACCATGGCCTCCAAATCCACGTCCTCCACCATAACCTCTACCTCCGCCATAACCTCTACCTCCGCCATAACCTCTACCTCCGCCATGACCTCGACCTCCGCCATGACCTCGTCTTCCACCATATCCACCCCCATGTCCTCTTCCACGTCCACCCCCTCCGTATCCACCACCGTAACCTCTGCCTGGATCTGGGTCTGCTATCACTGTTGCAGCCAAAATACACACTATGAGGACAGCAATCTGTGAAAAAAAAATGTCACTATCAATAAAGGGTTGCAAAGATGCAGGCAATGTCCATCCAAAAAACAAGCATTATTTTATTTAACTTGTTTGATTTGATGGTATTGTAATGTCAGGTTATGTTCATACCTGCGTTTATTTAATGCAGGTATCTATTTATGCGGGTCATTTCAAATGTAAGCGCCATTCAGTGTGCAGCGCTTTATAAAATTAAATGCTGGTGCTACTGTGGCGCTTTTGATAAGGAATACATGTATGTCACTCCAGTAAAACTCTTAAATGACGTCACACATTCGTGTCAGTGCAGGTAGATCAAGGTGATCTTGTTCTACATGTATTAACAAGAGTGTAAATCTACCATTAACACGCAAGGTGTTCTTCTGTCAGTCAATTACATTTTAATAATATGTGTATTGCCAATAGTAATCTTTCTATCGATAATGCAAATAAAATGTGACACAGTATGTTTAGTTTCAATCATATACATTAACTAAAAACTAATCAAATTAAATTATCAAGCAGTGATTGTACACAAACTTGATTGTAAAATGTCAGTTGATTGACTGAAATTGCTGATATAATAACACCAGTTTTTTAAGCATATGAGTTACTAATTTATTATTGACTTCGAACTGCTCAATATTGTTCAAACAGGTTCAATATATTTCCTTGATTTGCATAAAATCCAGTATATATTCTAATGTATATTGTGATAATACATGTATGTACTCACCATACTCTTCAAATACATGTTGATTATTCTTACGGACTTCTAGCCGAAATTAAAGACTTTTGCTGAACTACGCTCGTATAAGCGTGGATATCTAATTGATGAATGTTTATGCAACAGGGCAACTTCTTATATATAGCAGTTTAGATAAATAAACATTTTTTAGGCTTTGTTTTAGATTTCATGTCCCAAATTGGCATAATGTAACGGTCGAGATAATCAGGAAAGTGGAACGAGCATTAGTGTCCCAATGTTAACAAATTTGAATGATGTATATTGGGACTTTAATTTAACTTTGTTTAGATTGTTTCTTTCGTTTTAACTCACGCTGCGTGTATTGTTGATAATTAGGTCTCGATTAAAAGTAGTTTTCAACTTTTATTTTTCAATACCAAAACTCAATTGCTGTGGGTATGGCATTTTTTAAATTATTCATATCTGAAACAGCATGATTTGGTCTCTGTACTTGCAAGGCAATATTGAGTATTGAGCCTGTGATTTTGCTACTGTAATTCAAAGAAATTTCATACAGGGCTTCTTAAAACTTATAAAATATTTTGAACAATGCATATTATGCTCATCACTCTGTGCTCATAACCAAACGGAAATCGTCTTGGTTAGTAGGATATAACATTTAATGGACTTTTAATTTTTCAAATTAATTACGCTGGTGGCCTTGGATTTCTTACCACCTCCAACAACAATTAGCAATTTTTCATCTTTTTAAACTTTCTCAATTTAAGGTTGTCGATAACTCCCGCATTACCCTCTTTTCATGATGTCAAGGTAAAATATTGATGATAAACAACTTTCTGAAAGGCACATTGTCTCAGTGTAGATCACTTTTTCTCTGTTTCCATGCACATCTTAGAAGCCGGCACGTTTCCTCGGGCGACGGCAATTATTTAACTTTGATTTTCATTTTATATGGTGTGCTTAATCGGGAATTTCATTAAATACAATGCCGAGCATGCACTTTCATTATAGTTGGTCACGTCGAGTTAAAGTCAATCGAGTCATTAAAATTTTGCAAGTCGTATTTGGAACTTCCATTTCCCCCATTGTTTGTATTAATTAGCATTTTAATGAAGGACAACATTTAGGTGGTACTCGATTTTTAAGACAATGTGTGTCATCGTTATGGAAAGCCTTCAGTCATGCTGCAATTGAAAACATAGCAATTCATAGCATTTTAAAAAAGTTTATCTCCTGTTACAATTAATTGTAATGCAATGGTGCTAGTTAATTGCCATTAAGTTTATTCAAAAAAATTGCGTCGGATTAATAAGTAAATTCTTGTTATATGTATCTTTTAATAACACATGAAATATGGGATTGATCAATACTTTTAGCAATATTATAAAAATGAGCAGCACCACTTGCAACGTTTTAAGCTATAACAGGAAACTCGTGATAAGCACATGTACACTGTATAATGAATTTATTCAAGCTGAAATCCTCTAAAGTTAATAATATAACATTGCAAGGTTTTCATAGCAGTATAGAATTCTGGAAGATTCGTTCAACAAATGCAATTTATCAATTATGATGGTTAGTTTGCTTACAATGCACAACGCGTTGCGGGTAATTTAAGTGAAAAAGTGCGAAAATTGGTAATCACTATATATATTGGTTGTTTTTTGCCCAAATTTTCACCTTCATATTGACATGTAATATGGTATTCCAATAATATCAAATGTGCACTTATTTCCTGTCTTAAATAAGTTATTTAAAGTACAACACAACGTTTAATATTTATATAATACAAGATTTACCTACATGTAATTCTATTTGATAAATTATTTTTAAGTTTTCAAGGTGGGCAAACTTCTGTATGGATTTTATGAAAGTTATCTTGAATCAATATATCAATAAAAAATTCATTGGTTTACTTCCACAAGGGTTATGTATTTTATCAACATTGGTTTACATAATGTGTATACATAGACGATTTATTTGTAATTAAACAACAATTCACACAGCAAATAATTTATAATTTAGCTTTTATTTCCACGATTTTGACAATGATATATTTTCGCTATATTTACAGTTCATGAGGTTGCATAGATTAAGCTATAAATATTCGGAGATATTTATTTTTGATCCACTTGATGAATATTATGGATTTTTCCTGAAAAAAGTAATAAGCAAATATAAGATAAACATTAGGTGGAAAATTATGAACGCAGCATGCTTTCTCACGAGCTTCTTAGCAAGTTAAAACTGGAACTTGTGTTTATCATTGTTGCGTGAAAAAATAATTAGTTTTTTATATGGAGTAAGTACTTCAATTAGTTATGAAAAGATGTCTGTAGGCACGAATCTGCACCTACAAGCCCTTTTTCAAATTTTTTCTCAAAAAGTCCATGTTCAAGGATATGTCCTTGTACGAGTTTATGGACCCTACAAAAGCTTACGTTAACAATAATCAAAGTATTTACTGAATTAAATTTGGAGATTATAGAGAAAATGGGCTTTTTAAATTGGCATCATTATACATGATTTTGAAATCATATTTAGGTCTAGTACGATGAATATATACGTAATATCAATATAATTGAAATGATTTATGTGGGTGTTCGTGATACGAAACCTGACAAATGAGTTGCACAACCATAATTGAAATTGTTAATGGATTAGGAATTTACTATTGTCATATGATTGTATGATTGCTTAGCAGGACATATTAACATCAAAAATAATGAGTCTCCAGGATCTTTGTGACTTGCAATTTTTGTGTAGTCTAGCTGACAATTAAACGAATTGATGACTTTATAATTGATTCTTATATTTCCTTAAACATTATGAAATATGAGACATTTTTGCATCTGACGTAACATACCTAACATCTGAAGGAAGCTGAATTTCTATATTTAAAAACTGAAAGAGTCAAGATTAAACCCGACAGAAAGGTCACTTTCAATGCCCTGTTTCTTGGTAATACACATTATTCCCCCCCTATACAATTCACCTACATCTACAACAACCATTTTCTATCATGAAAACTGCCTTAAGGATAATCTACCCTTGGTCTGACATTACAGAGTTTGAGCTCCATCCCTTACCATGCATCTATCACATTCATACTTATCCAAACAATAGCTGTTTTCCCTCAAAGCCCGTTACTTTTCTTTAAAAAATCGTTTCTAAAAAATCTTTGACTCAAAATACAGTTAGCATTATGTGCCTGAAGGACTGTGAAGGTTAATATTAAAATGTAATTTTTGCTTTCTATGGTGAGATACAGGCATGCCATTATTATCTATGGTGATTGGTTTGCAGTCTCCTCCATCAGTAGTGAATCAGCAAAATTACATCAAGAATAGGTTATATGGTGAGGGGAAAAAAAAGTCCTACTTTTATGGGCTGACAGGCATTAATAACCTTATATAATATCTATATTTTTGTATGTTCTCAGCTTGTGCATCTTACGTTAATGTCACAGCCTTCAACTCTTGTCTGGAAGACCTCATTTCATCATAACTATACAGTACTCTTGTATATGGGCAATCTGTACCCTAACGAAAATGTTTTATCAAAATTACATTCACCATATATAGTTTGGCTTACAAACTTCACCAGTTTGTATACTATGTTTACACCAACTTGATGAAAACTGGTGCACTTACCCTATGTCAACGCTTATTTGCCATAACCGTATCCACCATAGCCACCGTGACCACCGCCGTATCCTCCGTGACCACCGCCATAACCTCCGTGACCATAACCACCATATCCTCCGTGGCCTCCATATCCTCCATGACCACCGCCATAACCACCATGACCTCCTCCGTATCCTCCATGGCCACCATAGCCTCCGTATCCTCCGTGTCCATAGCCTGGGCTGGCCAATGCAACGGCCACAATCACAACCAACAGAAGAGCACAGGCAACCTACAAATGGAAATTTAGTCTTAATTGTTTGAATTACACCTCTCCACAATATATTTCTAATGTTGAGCATGAGCACCATGACTTTAAAGTCATGATCTTATAGGTTTTTCAAAACTCTTTGATGGTGTATCTGAATACTTGATGTTCTGATAAATTCAATGCGGTACTTACGATGTATTTAGCGGCAGACATTTCGCTGAGGATTGCTGAAGAAATACTTGCAAGAGCTGTATTCGGTCACTTGACTGTTGCTGGTGTGAGTTTGTTGTCCAAATTCAGATTATTTCCCCTTTTATAGTAGATCTCGTAGAGCATTGTGCCATGGTGTAAAAACTGTTCAATTAGAAAGAAAGATGGGAAGCAGGAAATTAGCTGCATGATAAGTCAGATAAATCGGTGTCATATCGAACCCTAAATCGTGGGATTATTTCTTATTGAAAACTGCTAGGCATTGGTACAAATGACAAAAAATAAGTCGAATTCTGAATGCTTGCTTCATGCCTGGCCAGCAAAGGATACCTAAAGTTCAATATGTTTTAGTTGACACTTATGTTTTTTCTGTTACTTTCAGGGAGGTTTTTAATTCCCATTATATTTGCTAGAAACAGTCTTTATAGTTCAGTGAACAATTGAATTCAGTTCCTATAGATAAGTGGTTATTCAATGGTCTGTTACAATGTGAAATCGATTAATGGATATACAAGCAGATTGCCACTTTTTTAAAGTGATGTCTTATTTAACTAGTTAATATGCTTTGTTCCTAGGTTGTAGTATCCAAGGTTGACACGTTTTACAGAATTGCTTTTGTTATACATGTACATAAGCAATGTATCTTGCTGATTAGGTACAGTGTATTCCATTTTACTTGAATAAAAGTTGACATTGCTTGGATTTTGTTAGTCCCTATGGACAAAATAACACGTCATAACTTTAAATCTTATGTCGAAACTTGGCGATACGTTTACATATAAGTTTTAGGTTTAAATACAGAACTTTGAGTTGTCACATTGGTGATGTGTCCTCAATAATGTACCATTTTTCTTTTATTATTGCTAAATATCTTTCACAAAGTAATTTCTGCACACAATCTTAATTCATTTAATATACATGTAATTTTATTTGGGATGGAGATAAAACAAAGCTGTACATAAAACAAAGTAATGGATTGAAATGGAATATGATATTGATTGAACAGAGTAACAGAGCCTTGCAATTAAAACATTTTCCCACTTATTTTGAGGGGAAAAAATTACAAGCTTGAGTAATATATGAAATTCAATGAGTTATGGCTAATTGTTTGCGCAAAACTTGTAAATTTGTTTCCTGAATGTACAATGTCGTAAAAACTGCTGCATACACCCCCATGGACCTGGTAGTGGAAGAAGGCAATTGTCACGGAAAAATAATAAAAAAATTAAAAAAAATTGAGCATTCATGTGTGTCTTAATGCTTGTTACCAAGCTTCGTTGCCTTAATTCGAAGGTATAAAAGCAACATTGACTTCTACTTCGATTTTATATTGAATAACGTAGGCATACGAAGCGAGGCAAAAAGTCTAGGTTATATACATTACGACGGAAACCAAATTTTTCCACCAGAAATCAATTCATTCTTAATTGTACATTGGGTTTCATTCTTTGTACTAACAGCAATCATCTACGAAACACGTGATTAGTGCAATATACTCTCTTAGATGCACAAAAGCCAGGCAAATCCTTTGTTGGCTTTCTGAAAATTAACCGAAATGGAAAGCCCTCGTCTACTTTTTTAATTGTCACTGGCTGCAGTTTTACTGTGACTAATTTACGCGTAATGAATTGTGGGAATCATGGAAATTACACAGGTAATTAGGGCTAATTTGTCATTTGGGAAACGCGTGAAAAAAAGCTTAGGCACAATGATAACGCAAGAAATATTGGAATTACTCCCGTCAGGTTAAGGCAAATAAATGCATGCCTTCAGGTGATTATGAAATCAGGAAATTTTGTTTGCTTATTTTCAACAAATTTTCCTTGCTTAATCTCTTCCCTGATATTCCATTAAAGGTGTGTTCTATTGTATTTTAATGATTCTCTATCCACATACATGTATGCAGTGCAATACTTTTTACATTGTATAGTACATGCAGTATACTATACAGTACTTCACAGTATTTCTGCTTATTATTCAAGTTTAACTTATGCTCTTATCACTGATTCTCAAGTGAAACTTTCCATGTAATTAAGACTGGTATATGGCTATTATTGTGTGGTTCTTTGCGTTTATTCAATCTTATAATAAAGAAATTTATGAAAGAAATGTTGGTGTAATTGATTATTATTAAAATTAATATTTTGTGTAAAATCACATGCCTTGTAATTGTGAGATGTGACTGATACTTATTTTTGTAAAAGTTACAAATTAACACTGCCGAATATGGAATAACCTTTTTTGTTATTTTATAGTGTATTGATCTCTCGATCTGCTAGCTTATTTTAAGTACAAAACTCTTGCAAAACTGTACATGTGTTAGAATCTATTTATTCTGATTTGCTACCGTGTGTTTTCTGAAGTGTTAAAAGCTAACACTAACTTGTTAAATTATTGAGGACTATAAGTGTAGTTTAATGAGCATGCGAACGTATTAAGATCCTTATTATGTTATTGCACGATATGAGCACAGTCATTGCATATTAGTTTCTAAATATAGATGTTGAAGTTGGGGAATTTTTTTTTTTTTTTTTAACAAACAATATGGATATTTGTCACTTTCAAAGGACGATGGAAGAAGTTGATGCCATTAAATATACACTTTATAAAATTGTTCAACTCAATACATTAAATCACAAGAAGCTTTGCTAGATAATACAACTACCGTTTATTAAATGATTCAATTAAGGCAAAATTTTAAAGGAAATTAATTCCCATGATCATTTGAAATGCACTTGACATACACTTTGACTTTATGCTTCGACAATGAATACTTTTGAACCAGTTTTCATTTTGATAGTTGTTAAATTTATCAAATAAAACGCAAATTTGATTTCGTTTGTCAATGACTTAATTGATAAATTTAAGGACACTTATTTTATCTTACAAAATAGCAATTTTTAGCGTGGTTCTCACGAAGGAATAATATACCTGTATATATCTTGCGAAATTTGTTTTTTTGTTCATAGAAAACCGAATTTGTCCTTTTATAGTTATTTCATCTAATTAAAAATGTCCCTGTTTCAAATTTCTTCTTGTTCACAAAACTATAACAAAATATAACAATCACTTAGAAAAAATTGAGGTGGCAATTAAACTTTTGCAATATCATTATTTTGCTCCAAAAAAATTCAAACGTTTTCATGTTATATTAAAACTGGGTCACAGAAATAATACCATTACATGCAAAGGTTTGCAATCCATATAGTCCTACTTTTAAAAAAGTTTTGACCATTAGGAGTGGCGTTGCTAGGTATGGTTTCAATTCTTAAGTAAGACTTATCCGTTCGTATTAGCCAACATCTAGCCAGGCGGTTTTTTTACAACATGAAATTTGAATTAAATTTGCACCTATAGGATGTGTTTTGACTCACGTGGCCTTGACAGACAGTCAAATAACAGTGTGTGCATTTGTATCAACGTATACACGGCTGGGAAGGCTTAATATGCCCAGTGACGTCGTAGATAAGAGGGTTATTCGGATTTTTTTACTGCCCCCAGCAAAGATGATGGTAAAGTTCTCCGAAATTTTCCTGAAAAAAAAAGTAGAATCCTTGTCAGAGACTCAGCTGACTGCCTTAACCTAGACCACCTTCAAGGTGTTTAAAAGATTCTTTAATAAAAGGTGGGGCCACGAAAGGTCGCCTGGAAAAGTATATAAATACGTCAGCCTTAAACGTTGAAATCACATCTCACCTGAAGATTCAACAAGGAATCAAAGAGTTTGACTCTGCTACTTCACTCTACACTAAACGTTACAATGAACAAAGGATTGGTAAGTTTCAATCTCTTGTATTTTTGCTTTATTTTTCAAAACTAAGATTACTTTAAAAAATAAGTTCTTGCAGTTGTTTTCTTGATACATGTAACTCGAAATTTTATTAAGTTTTATTAATACATATCTATATGCTTTATCATTCTTTTGTCCACTATTGGTGTTAAGTATTTTCGTTATTTTCCAGTTATTGGTGTTTGCATTTGTGGCTCTTGTGGCTCTGTTCCAAGTAGCTCAAGCAGACCCTGTTCCAGACCCTGAAGCCAATCCAGATCCAGTTCCTGTGGCCGATCCAGTTGCTGATGCCGATCCATGGAGACGTGGTTATGGCGGTTATGGTGGCTATGGAGGATATAGAGGTGGCTACGGTGGCTACAGAGGTGGCTATGGTGGCTACGGTTACAGAGGAGGTTATGGAGGCTATGGATACAGAGGAGGATATGGACGCTGGTAAAGTTACCAGTCTTCTACCAGTTTTTATCCATTTGTAAACATAGTTTTTTTATGTATTCGACACATGAAATACTGTACTGCATTGTCATATTGTCAACAAAATCAGTTTATGTGTTTTCATTATTATTTGTGCCATTCGAAATTTCACCTTTTATGTAAAACTTGTAAAAATATTCACCTATATTTTTGAATAAATCGAATTTTATTGGTGCAAACAAGTTTGTTTTATATTCTTTAACATCTTTAGCATTTATTCAGGGCGTCTTGGTTAAAATATTCGAGCTTTCTCTTAAATATGAGAGAATTATTAAGTAGTCTTGCGAATGATAAATTCAAAGTTAAGATATATAATATTGGACATAAAAGCATTAAAGTCATTGAAAAAAAAAATTTTTTTATGTAAAACATTATTTTTAAGGATTATTGATGATATAGTTGAACTCTATTAATCATTTTGATTTTTTCGTGCTGCCTACAATCTGAGAAGTGCATTCAATTTGAATGTTTCTACACTGTTCAAATAGTGCTTTTCAAATTGCTCTCAAATGGGTGTTACAAAGATATAATTTCTAACCTTGTTATCTATAAGGGTATAATGATTATTTATAAGCAATCACAGTAATTCAGTTTCAAATCAACAAGAAGTTCTACATGTACTGTATGAATCTTCTTGTAAAACTGTATTAAACGCAACCTTCATCAATGTATTCCATTATCTAAACCAGTAAAGAACTGCACTTTACACCATGTACATTTTAAAAGATTTTAAAAGCATTGTAGCCTATAAGCTGAATGTAGCTTATGTCACCTGATACATTGCTGTTCGTCAGCTTCCCATAAACACCCTGATTCGATTGCAATCATAATTTGATGACAGTAATATAACTTGATAATAAACAAACTTTTCAAGCGTAAACATAGTACGCAGTATATATACCGTTGAAGGTTATGACTATACTGAAGCCGGAGATACCCGTAATTCATTGAAATTCAAGCCACGAATAAGTATAATATACTTAGAACCTTGCTACTGCATATGTTACACTATTCAAATAGCACATTTTTGATGATCTATTGATGTGTTTTTTTTTTTGTTTGTAAAATAACAGTACAAAAATTGAAATTGGGGATTCCCAAAACTTTTCTTTAGATGTTGCATTTCCTAACACATATTTCGGTTACAACGTTGAATTCAATTAAATTCTTGCCCATATCAGGCACCCTTAATTATTCCAGTACTCTCCTTAATGCATATTCATAAGATTTTATGACCAATGTAAGATGCCGGCTTGTCTTTAATTAAAACATGCTGTGGATTCGTGCAAAGCTGTTATTTATGTAGGTACTTTTAATGTGTGCTCATACATATACATTATTCATGTTTTCTAATGAAAAACAATTGTATTTCAAAAAATCGTTTTGCATTTGTGCGGTGTCATACCTAAATAACATACATATATCGATTGTTATGCATATACGACGGTCTTGTTTTATTGATTGATTTAGTCTGCTATGGTTACATGTAAGAATTGTAGTTTTAAAGCTGACTGTTTATTGAAATATAGGTGGAAGAATGCATCTTTTGCATTCAGGTTGCGCAATACGTGATTAATGTTGATCACCAGAATGTAGGCTATTTCATCCAATTAAATTACAGTGGTCACCTAGTATTTATGAATTAAAGTTATTTGTGATTGTAACAAAAAACTTCATTGTGGTTAAGTTTAAATAATTGAGAGATCAGTGCAAGATTGTCAGATGTCAACCTCTAATATGCAATCTTCTTGAAATCCTCTTCATTATTGCAATGCATAATCGGTAATATGATCACGTTTCTTACTAATGTTCTTTACAAAAGCAAGTTGTGTTTAAACCTGTAAAACAACCTCTTAAAGCTTACCTTCCTAACTTTGTAAAGGTAAATGCTCTGGGGAAACCCAGTTTGACGTCAGTCATTTGTATAAAATAACATAATGCTTTCTGTTGTCTGCGTATGTGCTCAACTGATATGTAGCAATACCTTTATTACACTTATAATTTATTACTTTAGTAAAAACCTGCGAAAATTAACTATATAGTGATGTAAAAAGTCATCGGCGGACTGTTAAGAACCTTGGTGAAAGCCAAGGCATCTTCTAAATCCACTATTTCCTATAAAAATGTCAGTATTAGTGACTTATTTCATAGAACATTTATTTTGTTGGAAGACAATAATGTTAGCATACACTTTTTTAATAGAAATGCAAATTTTCTATATCTTATTGAATGAATAAAAGTCATCCATCACTTTTTAGTGCAATATCATGTAGATTTTTGTAATAAATTCTAGTACGAAGATTGATTGTCCTGATCCTTCTCATTAATTATATGTATGTCTTAAATTACATTTGATGAATTCATTGTAAACAATGGGTATTTACAACTGACACCGGTTGAAAATGCTATCATTGCTGACCTACCCCTTCCTCTCATATATATCAAGACCTCAATACGACACTAACATTTATAGCCTGCCGAATTTCTAATATATCATAAGTACCTGGTAACCTGAATTTCACTCCACATGAATTTTCACATGACATTCAAAATGAATAAATTTGGTATGTCACTTACATATGCATGGCAATATGCAATATTGAAAAAAAAAACGTTTATATTAATTTCATCATATATTTTAGATTTAAAATCCCATGTTTTGAATGCGCATTTAAAGTACGTTTATTTCACTAATTTTGATTTAAAAGTAAAAAGGTAAAAGTGTGGTACAATACAAGTTGTATTTTTATATCGAATCTATTATAATTACGTGGAAAGAATCTAATAAATCTGTAATATAGCTAATTATAAATATAACTGCAACTAATTTTTTTTTTAAATTATACAACATGAAAAAATATTATTCATAAGCCTTTGCTATAAAGAATGCAATTTATAGAAGTTGTTGACAGTGCTTTCACATGTTATAAGAATGCTTTTGTAAAATCTGTTATCTGAAGCGTTTTGATTTCTTGCAACCTAATTTCAAGAAGACTAAAGAACAATCAGCGGCTAGGTGGCACCAAAGAGCAGTGAGTTGTCCAATTATTTTTTATTCTTCTTGTATTATAGCTGGTTTTTCAGTAAGTTCTTGGGAAATCCGAGGCCACGTGTTGAGGGCGCTGCACAATGTGCACCAAACTTTCAACCACTTGCTCAGTCATTTCACATTGGATGCAGTCGGTTTCCCATGCAGATAACTGTGCGGTTAACTGCTTAAATTTATGCTTTTTTGCAGCCCCCGGCCCCCCCCACACTACTTCAAATTACACAATTTCTTGAATTTAAAATTGAATCATTCGCTTCGTCTATTTTTATTCATAGCAGAACGAACATTACTTGTTTTAAATTCTATGCTGGTCTTTTCATTGAATATGTATAGAATTTTTGTGAGTTTCATTTCGCCATCCGCACCCTTTTTTTAATTATACTGATGAAGTCACATATCGGTTATGAAAACTGTTAAAATTATTTATTTGCTGGTCATGCGCCAAATCGAGGGTTTATGGTTATGGCAGTGGCATATGTTACACAAGTCATCGTTATCGGTTTTGAGTTGTTCACACTAAGGGCATGTGACTGCTATGGTAAGTTTTTGAAAGATAAGGTGTGGGGAGAAAAAACGAGTGGAATTTTTTTTATAATAGATTATCAAAAAATCGAATTTGGTTCTGTTAGATGTATTTCAAAGATTATATGGCTAATTTACAGATATGGCCATAAACTGACCTGTCATTCTGCAGTGTCATGTTGTAGTTATTCAGAAATATCCACACGTTTTACACCTCTACATATTTTTCAAAATGCTTATTACTGATTCACCACTCTGAAATTTGTGAATAAGAAATAATTTGTTCTTATAATGAAATATTAGTTTTTAACTACAGTTAACCTCATCGTATGTGTACGATGCAAAGTTATGATTGTGAAACTCGCAATTAATGTTTTTTTTAAAATAATCTTACTTTTTTAAAGGTGTTATTCTCTGGCCTTCATTAAACACGCCTGTATTATGTCTTTAATGAAAAGTTTCGTAGATTAATTTTGTAAAATCCAGGTCAGCTTAAATTAAACGTCAAACAAGTTCAGTAAGCTAGCACCAAAAGCTCAAGAGTAATTGAATGGGTTGTAGCTGAACCTTCCATTATTCTCTCTGAAATTAGCTATTGTCATGTTGGTACTGCTTGCAAGAAGCATTGTTGTTTTATACCCATGCAAAGCTCACGCTTTTGAAGCAAGGAATATTGCAAGACTCTCAAAGAGGAAAAACAGTAAAAAAGGATGAAACTGAAATGATGTAGACTTTAACAAAAGTGATAGCGTTTTTGCTCTTGTCCACGCACAATGGGCAACGGTTTTTAAAGTCTGGGAGATATAAAGGAGAAATGCTAGCTTGCCACAGACCTAGACCTACTGGCATATCGTGATTTTGCAAAATGAATTTTGAAGTTCATATATGGCTGATAAAAAGAACAAAGTTGGATTTCACATTAAAATGAAATCTCATGCTATGGCACACTTACACTTCTTTTTTTAAACATTCATTCCCAGACTAGGTGATTTGTGTATGGTTCATGTATTTTCAACAGCAATGGCATTCAGTGGTGACTAATTTGGCAATTTCTTAGTAAAAAGTCAAGAAGCATGCATTAATTGTTTTCTATTGTGTTCATCATGATACAACATGACACAGGATGACATTCAAAAATTACAAATTTACAGGAATGGCCACACCCTTTTAATATGTAAAACGTCTATTTTTGGTTCAAACTCCCCAAATTATCATCAATTATTCTTTATTAGTGTTGTCGATATTATTGCCTTTCAATTATAGATATTTGCAACTTAAAGGAGGTATATTTTATCATTAGAAAAGATTAAATATATTGCAATTGTAATTGATCTGGGAAATGATAATGTCGATGTACCTTATAACATATTTAACAGAATGATTTGACATTAATTGCCATGATTCAAGTAAAAATAATATCAGTGGATTAGCCAGTAATTGTTATTAATAACATCTTTTTATCGATATTTGTAATGTGAATCACGAAGCATGATATAGCATATTAATTGTCATACATTGCAGTGTTATACATTTCGTTTTTTGAAAAAAAATATGTTTTCTGTGGTTCATCTCATTTACAAAATTTGATTTAAAATAAATTAGTTATTTTATTGATTTCTGTGGTTTATTATTCAAACGTCATCAAAAGTGTGGTAGAATATAATAAGTGCATTCATACTGCAATACGCAATTAATAATCAGTTTAAGCTGTTTTCTTTAAAATTGGGCAGCTTCTTAAGCCCTAATTACACCACAATTCCTCATTTTTGATAAGTACCTATTGATAAACCAATATTCCAATTAGTTTTCAGCATAATAATGAGTAAAATGAGTTACTGTCAATACGTTTGAAAGTACTTTCTGCATTTTATGATTTTGAGAGAATAGTTACAATAGACTTTTAAAAGTTCTAACATAAATCTACTGTATATATTATTCTGAGTAGATCATTGTGCAATTGCATTTCAAAAATAGGACTACGCAATTAAACCTCAAAAACATAGTCACGAAAGATTTTTATGACCAACATCTGCGTGAATAGTGGTCTTGGATGATAAAACTACATGTTGATGAAAGTGTTTCTTTAACAACATACCCAATTTGTAACCTTATTTTTTATAAAATAAAGATATAGTTTCCTAAGTGATAAATTACATGTGTGATCTGTATTTCTTGCATTTGTACTGTACATGTATTATTAATTTAACATAGTCATTAAATCGGATGTTCCCATTGTAATAAGGTTATACTCATTTCACATTTGTATGACTGGCTTGTAAGATCATCATACATGAAAGGTTACGTATTCAAAGTCAACGCTGATATGAGATATTTGAAATTAGCCAGGTGATTAATAATTAACAAGCCTTCAAACTGCTTAAGCATTTTCAAAACCCCTCTGTTCCAATTGCCCATGATTAATTATTGCTTATAAATAATGATCTGTATATGTACATGTAGTGATCAGAAATGGCTTGAAATATTTACACCTGTGTCCTTTATAATAAAGGTGACATGAGATGCATTTTTTAAAACAATTGAGGGATTTATAATACATCATATTTATGACAAATCTTCTTAAGGGGGCGATCCCCACTATGATCCCTAATGGTTAAAATGGGGCCGAATTTCGAGCTGTTGTTTTTCCCTTTTGTTTTGAAAATTTTTTGAAAATTCTTTTTAAAAAAAATTATTTGAAAAATCTTTTAGGTGTGCATTGATTTCTTTATCAAAAATAAAATTCCATAATTTTACAAAAAAATATCAAAG
>JAQGCC010000064.1:0-67469 GCA_034698905.1 Xestoiulus laeticollis | reverse complement strand
AAATTATCAAAGAATTTTTAGAAATTTTTCTTTTTCCAAAATTTTAATTACACAAGTCGCTGACTTGGTTGAGAGCTGTCCCCATAGGAAACGGGGTGTTTCGTTCCCCCTTAAAATAAGTAGTTTAAGGCAAGAATCACTGACAGTTTATCAGGTGTAATTTTCATATGAAAATTATACTCGTGTAGACATTCGCCTCAAACCCTGCAGCAACAACGAAAGCAATATCATGTTGCTATATAATATATTATAAATATTTCATGTCTTCATATAGCTATGCAAGCCGGCTAACTTTTCGTTCTATACCTTATCCATGACATGAATTTGGATTTCGTAACTAAACACAGGTTTCTACCGCAGGTACATTTTTATTCCATCTCACACTGTGGTTGAAGCATGTGTTGTCTATTGATTTATTTTCGCTTTGTGGCCTACGAGCAAACTTACCGGTTTATTAACATTTATATTCAATGTTCAATGTGTCTGGGTAAATTCTGCGTATACATGTTGAACATTTTATTCTAAATACATGCAGTTTTATATTTCAGTCAAATAAAATGATGGCTATAATTTTTTTTCTGTATTGCTGCAGGCATTAATCTTGTCAGTTAAAAAATAACAAAATCAATAACCACAGATAAAGTCGATTTGATTCTTATATCAAAATATTACTACAACATGTTATTGTGCTGCAGGGGTCTTACTTTCTATCTTAAACCGACAATGAAAATGAGAAAAACCTGGTGAGGACTTAAATAAAAACATGATATTTTCATTTAAAAAAGGCAAAAAGAACGTGCTGAGTTTTTCCAATATAGGCTAGACATATAACAAATCTTGTATCAAATTCTATAGCGTTTGGGAATTCTTTATAAACAATTTAGGCTGAGTTTTTGTTCAATAACAAAACCAAATTTTCCCAAAAAAATAAAAATTAAAAACTTCATTCAAAACAATCCATTCACGTGCATGGATTTCGATGTGGATCTTAAAAGGATCAATTTTGCTTAATTCCACGCAATTGCAAATTAGAGCCGGATTAGCGAAGATAATTAGCCGGATAAACAATCAAAAAATTACCAAATGGTAATTATGAAACTTGCACGCAATCTGTTTTTTATAATTACAATCAGCAAAAGAATGGAAAATAAAGCTTACTTAATCTTTCGTCGAAACTGAAGGATTTCTATTCAGGACATTATTTAAAATTGATATTAATGAAATATTAAGGCATAATTTGGCTGCAATTTTTTGAGTTAGTGCGCACTTTGCTTCCCTCGGGAGAAACTAAGCTTTTGTGTAGCTTGACAACATTCATTATACATAATTGGATTCATGTCTTTATAATTCACGAATGCCACGGAATATTCATAATATAAATATGATGCAAATTAAGCTAATGGAAACTATTTTCATGTACATAAGAGGAGTGGACATGCATTAGCGAAAATATCGTTATACAGGGAGTAATTTATAATGAGCGTATTTTCCCGTCCCCATTTTAAGTTTGTTTCTAAATAGATGCTATTTATCCCAAAAAAGCGCATAAGCTATCACGTGACTTCTTTCATGATGATAGGAAAGGTGAACTGCAACTATAATTATGCGTCTAAGCTGATAATTACACTCGAGACATGGTTAATTCGCAACTGAATTATAATGATGAAACTAACACTTAGTGCATTTTTAGTTAACTTGTTTTGGTGAAATGCAGGGTCTAAAGCCAAAAGTAACCAATTAATGCCCAAAAAACCAATCCATATGGATTCACACAGGATTATTTTAGACAGGTTCTACTTTATATAAAGTAGAACCTGTCTAAAGTAATCCTGTGTAAAATAATATTCTCTCTAAAATAATAAAATGTGCAAGTCCCAACTTGGGACCCATGCATAAAATAATGAAAAACCATAAAGTGATATTTAATAATTGTTATTGGTCCCAATGATTTTTTAAGGAAATATCAACATTGGAATTGCAAAAAATATCAAACAGAATCAAAAATGGCAGGGAGACACATTCAATTAAACTTTGCTTGGGATACCCAGTAACTACTAACTCATATATACATGTACACATATATAAGGATTGAAAAAAAATGGGGGAATTACCTATTTTGCAGCTATGAAGCATTCAAAAAGGAGAAATTCCCTATTTTGCAGCTGTGTAAATAGTGTCAACAAATAGCTATAATAACTATGAAGCATTCAAAAAGGAGAAATTCCCTATTTTGCAGCTGTATACACTGTAGCATGTTTACAAATCAACCTGTCTAAAATAATAACTTATCTAAAATAATATTTGTCCCTGGTCCCAAGAATTTATATTACCCTGTTCTAATGAACAGGGTAATGAACAGGGTATCGATACACAAGAGCGTTGATAAAGTTTGAAGTTTGCTAAAACGTAAATTGACAAAAGGCGAACAAAACGTTTGTATATATTCTCGCTCAATGCTAAATTGTTCATAAACTGCGCAATTGAGGAACGTGCAAATAGATTAAGAAACTCAAAATCAATAATGCCTGACAACGCTTCCAATTTCTCTCTTAATGATTTAAATCTTCAGTTACGAATTTTTGCCAATTTCAACATAAAATTGAATTCCGTATTAATATATTCATCCTTCAAAGAAATCATTAAAATGAAGAAAGTCATTGCCAGGATAGGGAAAAATGCAGTAAAATGGAAATTTGGATTGAAAAGTTTACTGCATTTTGTTATCAATTTGCCATGTCAAAAAGGTGAGATATTGCACACAAGCTTACTGCCAAATTTACAAGGTTTTTTTCTCGATGGCTTTATCAAGTGTTATTTCATTATTTGCTAAAAATGTACTGATATATAATGCAATTGAAAAAATAAGCTCGTAAGTATTTAATTACAAACTGACACTTTTATCGAAAAAATGTCCTCTGGAGTGTTACGAATCGATAGAGCTCGTAAAAATATTCTGAAAGATTCAGTCATCAATTTTCTCAAATTTATCTCCAAAATGGAGCAATTTCACATGATCGTCCCCCTCAGCCACATAACACGTGGCAATCCAAGCAAAGTTAGCGCCTAATGGATTCACCCGTTGAGATCCTTCCTGCTTAAGATAAATTATATTGGCCAGTTTTATGGCATTATTTCTGCAACGGTTATGACGTCAGAGATAACCGCTGTGAACGACATAGGAGGAATGCTCGTGGATCCGTGACACAGCCAACGCAAAAAACCCGTCACAACATCTTATGTGCGAAAAAAATGGCCATTTCCCGTTTAATGCAGCCATTTAGCGAGATTTTTTTCATGCAGGAAATATGCAAGTGTTATTACAAGCACCGGTTTGTTGCATTGAATGTTGTACAAAACATTTCACAGACATGTCACAGTTTTTACGGTGAGTGCATGCATGTATTATCATTATAAAAAGTGTGTATGCAGATGCATTTGCAGTAAATAATTTAACAATCTTTATAGAAATTGAACAAGCCTAGATTTTGTCTAGACTTTTTTGCATCTTTCTGCAAAATGTACAGTTGTGCAATTGTTATAGGTTTTTTAATGCTTTCAAAGTAAGGTCCATTCCAATGTCAGTTGTGTTCTCAATGCAATACAGAAACATTTTGCAAGCTAAAATATAAATTTATACAATTATGTTGTCACAATGTCTTAAACTACAGAAATTTTGCAAGCAATTGTGGAATTTTGAAATGTTAATTTCCAAAACAAGTTGTTTTCACTTTTTCCACCAAATCATAGAGCTGTCATCACCATGGACCGACCGTTGCGTCGAATGAATGCGTTTGTCATTCATAATATAAACAGACATGTCACTCAACATGCATATGACCTATAAACCTGAGCAAGTTTTTTGTAATTTTTAGGAGTAGGCCGGCTGATCGTCTACAGAATTGTAAAAAAAACAATTATAATGCAATTCTGCATAATCAATTACAATTGTATGTTGTATTTCTTCAGAAACTAAAATTGCTAAATTAAAAAAAAAATTGTTAGAGGAATTCCTATAACTTGCACTTGGTATTATAGACAATATTTATCTTATACAATAGTATTTGTACAATGTATATTGAAAACTAACTATAAGAAAGGAAAACGCAGCAGACACCTTTCATCATGCAAATTTTTGCCTATTTATCTCTGGAATAAATTCTCCAGAACTATGGTGAAAAGTTGTATCCCATGCTTTCTGTTTTAAGAATTCTGCATAATAGTTTCTGCAGAACATACACTGTGGCATTTTTCTGCTCACTTTCTGTTTATTATTTTTGTTTGGACTACTATAATTTTTTGATAACAACAATCGGATTACTGCATCAACCTAACAGTTGAAAAAAATATTTTGTTGCTATTAGCATATTCACTGAAGTGACATCAAACAGAATACTGTTCATGAGGTATTACGATTTCCAATGGATATTTAAAAACAATCCTCGTGCATGCATGTACAATATATGCATGCACTAGAAAATGCAACTACATACATAATTCACTGAAGTGCTTCCACTAACCATATTGCACATATTTCCTGTCACTAAACACTGTGGCAAATTGTTATTACCAAATTCCTTTTACAAAACGTTGTGCTGCTTTAAATGCTGCTTTAAACACCACTTTAAAAATTCTTGACAAGCAACATCGAAAGAATTATTTATCATTGTTGGTGTTTCCAAGGAATGCTGAATGAGCAAAAACATTTCTTACATTTTTATAAAATTGTTTCCAAGGAATGATACCACTGAAACATAGACTTATGTCATTCTGTTTGCTTTTTAGATTAGTACATATAAACCTAATAAACTTGCCATAGAATGTTTTGATTCACCCTGCATTTTAGACATAAATTAAGTTGTTACATAATGAATATGGTAAAGTTGACATTGGAAACATGTATCTAAATTAATTGAGTCGTGTAATGTATAAAGAGCGCAATATATTATAAGCTGGCATTATTATACCCACATTATGGGATTTCGGCTTTGATCCCTTGCTGTGTCGCACCCAGCATTTACCACATGTACACATAATATAAATTTCAAACAGAACAACGCCCATGGTTATACGCAACATAAATAAATAAAGCTTTCATGCCATTAGGTTAGTGGTCTATATTTTCAACAAAATTATATCGACTCATAGAAGAGATAGCACGAATACCGCAATGTGTACACACTTGTCAAAGAAGTCAAAAAAAGGGCAAAAACTTTCAGATTATATATAGTCAACTGCAGCATGCAAGAGTACAAAATTTATAGAAAACCTATATAGGCATGCAATGTGGACGACAATTTCCATCTATCAAACACAATTAGTTTCGAAATTTGCCATATAAAATATTCAATGTCTATCAGTCTCTGGAGGTGACATTCATCGATCAATAAGTGTAACAACGCTATTGAAAATCATGAAAGCCATTGTTTTCATAAATTACATAACATCCGCTTATAACATCTTCTTTCAATATCTCATTAGATGAGAAATTACGGAAGTTTTGATATTTGCAATATTTTATTGAAGACAAGTGAATGCAAAATAATTTTCCTGTCAGAAACAACTGTAAACTGCAAATTACTTTTCCTCTCATAAACCATTTTGATAGCTCATATATTGTCAGAATCTCTCAAGCTTAAATCTGCAGAATGTATTGGTATTATATGGCTTCACAGATCTGCTATATTACATATTCAGTGATTCCCTAATTAATCAGGAACGAATTTAACGAATTTGAAATCGAACAGCATTTTAAATTTATCTAAAAATCTTATTAATTTCTGAGAAAAATCATTAAAATAGTATGGGATAATATTTAATATCTTTTCTTAGAAGAAAACTAAAAGTTCGAGACAAAGTTAATCCAAATACAGTACCATACTGTATATTTGCAGTTTCAATCAATGGATATAGAAGACAGACTCATTCTTTTCCAGAACGTGCAATGAATCTGAATGAATCGGAAAATAGATATAACCACTATTGAAAAAGCAGATTTTTAATCAAGGTAAACCTTAACCACTACAACGTACAGCCATGCAATATCTGAAATGTAAACAATCAAAGATAGTAAAGTTAAAATAGGAGCATATAGAAAAATAATCAGAATCGACATTTCAATTTGTTTTCTTATATAAAGCCATGCAGGCACCATCAGTCTGACACTGCTATAGATTACATACTGCAGTGCGCATTGCACTCTCATTTTAAACTACCGACATGAAGAGAAAAACTTATTTAATTTAGTGAGAAGGGAACTCAAGTATGCTAGTGAATCTATAGGGGTTTATTGGATTCTATTGTAAGAAAACACGTTCACATACAGTATATACACATGCTGCGAATGCAACTCAACCGAGCACTTATAAGGGAAAAACAACAACGTTTGTGGTAAGAAACCTAAATAATTTGTACCATACATGAAGAGAATGTTTATGTGTACATCTCTTTGCGTGTTCGCCTACGTTTTCCAAGAAAAAAAAAACAATTTAAAAATTGTGAGATAGCGTGCAGAGTCAATACAATTTGCACATTTCTAGACACGTGTCGCACGAGGATACTTATATACAGTAGAAAGATTATTTGAAACGCGCCTAAGGAATAAACCTCTTTTTTGTTTAAATTAATTTAAGTGAGCTTATTTACAAATCGGCGCTCATGACGGGAAGATCAATGAAAATTGGGATAGCAAATGTAGTGATCTTAGAAAAATCTTTAATCCCCTTAAGATGCTGATGCACAATCTAACACAAAGCTGCTGGGTTCAATCTCAAGTTTTCACTAAAGTTTCCAGACACAGGCTAAATTATTGATGTTTAGAAACTTTAGATCGATGCTTTCGAATCGATTTACTCACCTGTAAGAGTTATAAAAATCAATAGATACAGACGGCATTTCCGTAAATTCAATTGCCACTTTTAAAAAAAAAATATAGATCTCGCAATCATCCTGTTTTCAAATGAGTATTGGTAAAGGAATCACGTTGTAACTTCCCATAAAGTAATTTATTTAGTAAACAAGTTTCCAACATATACTGTATATAATCTCATTAAACAACTTTCGCAAATAAACTCTTACAAATAAAATTTGATACGATTCAGTATGTGAAGTGAACACTGTACAGGGTGTAATGAAAATTTAGATGCAAAATTTATAGGGTACATATAAAGCGTACTTGTCAAATTTCTTGCATCAATTAGCATGCAAAGTTATAGTTTTAGAAATAGACGTATAGTCCCTTAAAGGGTGCGCACATGGTACATTTTAAAATCATGCAAATAACTTCGATTTAAATAAGATATTTCAGTTCAGTTTTACGATGGAAAGATTACTTTTTACTACTGGTGAATGGACCAAAAGCGCAGAGTTTTACCTTTGTTGGTGAGCCAAGTGCAAAGAGATGAAAAGAAAGAAGTCTGAGCTATAAAGTGAACTTATAAATTTCCCATTTCATGGTGAACGCAGGACATAATTTTGGATTTTATACGTTTTACGTCTATCATCAAGAGCATAAAAAGAAAATTACATTGCCTTTTTATCTCTAAAAGCATGGTTTTTTATTTGTAATAGCCCTTGCAAACGGACATCCTCATGGGATTTTTTTTAAAGTATTCCGGAACAGAAAGAGAACTATAAGAATGATAACACGAAAAACTTTTTCTATAGATTAAGTCGACATTTAATGCAAGTTGCCCTAAGCAAACTTATACGAGCAACTTTCATGTTAAAAAACAACAAAGAGATAATTTACTAGAAAACACACTTAAACACATTATAAAAATGACTAAACATGACCACTATCATTACTACTATGAAAGTACGAAGTAAAAGCCCATCTAACTTCATGTTCTAGTTTATGTAAAAGGAACAATAGCATTACCAAAAAAATTGATGCAACTGACCCTTGCCGCAACACATTTATCTTTAGAACTGACACATTCGTCATCCATATACCCATGTGATGAATGTGCCATTAATCTCAGATGATAACAAAAACACACGATGCTTCTAGCATTCAATGATGTGATTAAATGATGTTCATTTTATGGAAGATGCACTTGGTGTAAGACGAGCATAGTCCGAACAACCTATAGCGGTTCTTAGTCAATCTTCTTATGTTTAATGTCTTTATGTATGGTTGGTTATGTCAATGAAAACCGTTATATTTATCAGCTGCATGTTGAAGGGAAAATCCAGCACACGCATAAGCTTCTCTGTGAGAAATCGTCGTATAATAGCCCTTTCATCGAATGAATTTTCGATGAATGAGAATGCAGTATGGCTGACCTTCAATAATCGTATGTGAATCACATAACAATGAGTTGCTACAACACCGACATCGCAGCTAGGGCTTTGAAATGGAAACAAGCCTGTAATTTCGTGGTAAAAGACAAGATTGGGCATCATGTTTACGTGTTAAAGCAAGCTTGCCTTGCACAAAGTTTCATGAAGCTTCAATAAGCACAATTTCTTCCACCCATCAAAAATATTTTGAAAATGCCATTTATCGAGATGTAGAGCCGTACAAGGAATGAAATATCTTAGTGAGTAAAGCGTGAGTAAATGCTAAAATGTAAGAAAGTGCTCACCATCTAGCTCAAACTCGTACAATAAATAAAAGTTTAGAAAATGCTCAAACTGAAAACAATGCAAAATTTTAATCTTTGGTATATTAAAAAGGAATGAAATTTTAGAAGAAATTTCAAAGATCTAGAGCAAAATTCCAAGTTTGGTAGCTCCAGTTTGAAAATAAAGATAAAAATTGGTAGCTACAGTTAAAAAAACCACAAAAATGTACTTGCAAAAAATTGAAAACAGACAAAATTTTAATCTTCCGTACATTTAAAATGCATGAAATTTAAGGAGGGTTTGGTAGCTCCAGTTTGAAAATGTAATTTGAAATTATGATCATTTATCATGTCCTATAGCTTATGCTTTTGCCTGCAATATCAAGTACTGCAATATTTCAATGAGCAATCTCATCTGAACGACTTTTATTTTATTTTCATCCCTTGTTTGGTCTGTAGTGTATATGTAACGTCCAATTCATGCATTTCTATATTTTTTGCACACAATGAAACAAATAAGTGAACATTTGAGACATAACACGGACTAAACCATTAATTGGCATCTGAAAGATAACGACTTAAACAAGGCAAGTTTACTCATTCTACAAAACATTTACAACACTTCTGGGACCATTCATGACCTCTCTACTTTGTTTCTGGTTAATATACCCATCTCCGGAGCAAATATAGGTTCCAAGTGCGAAAATTACAACTCCCTTTTATCATTTAATCCTGATGCTTGACTCTTTATAAATAATAAACAAAATAACGAAATTGACTTTATAATAAAAGTAATGAATTTCTAAATGTGGAATAGGATAATTCAGCATTTTTAGTGGCTGAAGTAGTCGAGATCACAAACAATAAATTTTTATTGTTAACTTCAATGCCAACAGCAATTGTTTAGTTCTGTTATTCATAATTAATTAATTGCTTGAGAAATTATTTTCTAGAATTCACGATCATTGTCCACCACTATTAGAAATATGTTGTGCTCATAAATGATAAAATTCCTATTCATGCAAATTGTCTTTTATCAAATATGGATTTAGAATACATAAACTGTAATTAGTGTGCAACATGTTGAATTAAATGAAGTGCACAGCATTCATGAATTTAAAGCTGTCATTGTTAGCACGAAATCCACACTATAGTAAGCTTAATTATTTTAAACGTTCGAGGTAATTAAGCATAAGCATGGATCACAATTTATTGGTCATTGTGTTACGGCAGTTTAAACACACACACACACACACAATGAACAGTTGAGAAAATGAAAATAGGCCTTGGAAAATGCAATTTAGCTATACCAGAAAAGTAAATCCTATTCTCTCGAGAGCAAGGCTTTCTGAAAGTAGCTCAAATGTACAGAAGTAAAAATTTAATTCTGTGGCATGCTTACTGTTCTAGTGGTACGTTAATCTCCTTTGGCTTGTTCCTATGTGTATTTGTTTTACAATTACTCGACCTGGTGTTGCAGGGAATTTTTTTTCGCACGAATTTTACTTGGATGTATAATAATACGTCATGATGTAATACAAAATTGGATTAGACAAAAAAGTAATCCAATAATCTGAAGTTCTGTATTCCATTAGGCAGGTGCTTGTTTTCACAGCAATATTTGGAAATACTCAGCCGAGGAAAAAATTACAACGTTTTTAACCTGATTTTATAAAAGTGTTTAGGTTTGTTCTTCCAATTCGCCAAATTCATATAATTACTGTCAATGGCCATTATTAGATTCTCATAAAACGGTAGGTATTTAAAACATTACCTATAATGCCACTCCAAACATATGACATATTGACCGGGAAAGTGGTGAATTTAAGTTTGCTGTGTTCTGATTGCACCTGATTCTCAGAGTTGCAATTCATTGAGGGTTTTTACCTCACCGGACGATTTGATTTGTGTAATGAGTTATTATACTTAATATAAAATCTAAGAAATCCAATTTTTTTAAATATTATTAATTTGTTTTATTATTTAGACTAAACTTCTACGATAGACTTAATTTTAAATGTTTTTAATTTAACAGATCTACAATTTTTCAATTGTGTAAAATTAAATGCATGCATGGTGTGTAAACTATTTTCATTATATATAATTCTCCAAAGTTTTGGCGAATTAGAATAAAACAGTTAATTTTAATTACTCACTCCTGCTTTAAAATTGAAAATGCTATAATATACAACACCTAGCTTTAATTCAGTTTGTACGTATATTTAAAATTATCTAAATTTAGTTTTATAATGAATGATTAATAAATTTTGACGTTTAAGGAACATTTAACCATGCAGCTTAATACAGCAAGACAAAGGAATGGCAAATTAACAAGTTAAAACAGGGCATGTTAATTAATGAGGGTCTGAATTTTAATGACTGATCGGTAATGACTCTTGAAAATGACATTTCACATGATTTCAGTATGTTAAACCAGTAAGTTCAGTAAGTTCAGTATTATATATTTAAGTACAAATAAGTACAAATTGCTGATTTATTTTCATGAAAAAGTGGACTCATTAATTAGATGCATTATAAATTACCAAGATCAAAAAATATCCTTTAACATCGAGGGTTATGATTTCTCTGAAATACATGTATGAATAAGTATACTGTATATACCAACTATATATCATTTCTGTGTATTCAATTTAAACTTCGCACCTTTATATTAAATGAATTGTCACGTAATCATTTCATTTCCCATGCATCATAAATGCAAATACATTATTGAATTGTTTAAAATCGATTCCCATGCATACGTTTTTAATCATCGTCAAACAAAAAAACCGATATTAAAGACAAGAAGAATAAAACTGCAAACAAAAAGCAGGCCGAATAACAAGATCCTTCTGCACTATAATATAATGAAGCAAAAAAATCTTCCATTTTTAGGATCAATTTGCATCAAGTATGGAAATTCAACAATGTATAAGCAATGGCATCTGTTGCATGAGATTACGATGAGATGGAAATAGCACATGATGATATGTGCAGCAATAATGTGCTTTTATTAAAAAATTCTAGTAGAATGATATCGTCATGGTTTCTACTAACACAAATAGTTAAATTGACAGCATCCGAGACATTTTCGTCATGAGCTCCTTCGTGTATAGCAGAACATAACAACTTAATTGCAATTTTGTTTGTCTAAACCATATAAGACCCTCGACAAATAAAGCATATATTTAGTTTCGACATACATGTATAGTAACTCGTGAAATACGACTCAACGTCAAGAGCAAAGCTAAAACAGCATTCCATGGGTCTATGGTCTGCTGTTCGTGTTATGAGAGTAATAATTTCCGTTCCTTGCAGAAGTGGCTGCACTGTTTGTCCGTGCTGTACTTGAATTATCATTCAGACAGCATTTGGAGTCTGTAATAATCTAGCCAGAATAAAATGACCTGAATGCTTCCGGAGAGCAAAATAATGGACGCTTATCAATGGCGTTAAGCATGGCACAAGTTTTACTAACTGGGTGTTCTTCTAGACTAAACTTTTTTTTTTCATATCAATATGCATTTGGAAATGTATAAATGTAATATCTGAATCTATTATTCAATTGTGAAAGACTAAACATAATCAGACATGATTTGATAAAAGCATATACATGTATACTGTATTTACAAATTGATATTTTTCAATCTTCCAATTATGTACATGTATTCTTTAGTGGAGCACATAAGCAAATAATTGTGCATTTTGTGATAAACACACGAATTTTGGAACATTATATCATCTGCCCCAATATCTAAATCAGTTTTATACTTTTTGAACATGGTCTGTTCCTAAAATCATGATTTTATCACAATATGCACAATACTATTCTAATCTGACCCACTATAATAGCCTCTTTTTTAAATTTTAAATGGGAATCCCAATATTTTTGTATAATGGATCCCATGGATCTGCACCAAAAACACAAAAGCCTCAAACAAGGCTTTTAATTAAAAAAGAATTTATGCGTGAGATTTTAATGTGCTAATTTTAATATTATAGAATTTAAATTAAATTCGATGCCCTGTTTGAGGCTAACCAAACGCGCGTTTCCAGCCTAGTGTGGCCTTAGGCTAAATCAGTTATTTACTTATTTGACATGCTATGTTTCAAAAATCCTGCTTTTATCACAAAACACACAATTCCTGCACATGATACTGCATGCCCAACTTAGAAGTGCTGCAGCCAACTTATAATGTATATGCATGTACAAAGTACAGAGTTTTGGGACTCATTGAGAACCCTTTGGAACCAAAGATAATAAATGGGCCAGAATATTCGACAACACAACATAGAAACAACGTGGATTGTTTAGTGAAAGTCATCGGATAACATTAAACATCGAGAATTGAAAGCGCATAATGCATTTTCAGTGTCACTGGTTAATCTAGATGGAAAGCTTTCTGTAGATCAAACATAAATACTGCACCATAAAAATCGAAACGAGTGTGTTATCCAAAAAAAAATGATCTCCACAGAACGAGTGGTATATATTTTTAAATGCCTCTCGTTCTGTCTCTATGTATGTAATATGATTGAGCAAATGTTTGATTGTAGTCCGTAAGACGATTGCATATAATGTATAGTTTCAGCACAACTATTGGTTATAAAAGTATAGCTTTCACTCAAGGCTTTTGACAACCAGGAACGATACAGATTGCCTTGATATTCATATACAATTATGAAGCAATCCATTACACGATTAAAAAGAATATATAATGTAATAATGCGATATTTCTATTTATAAGAAACATTAGAAAAAATCCATGAAAATTGTATGGATTCCAATGAAATTCATCCCATATATCATAAGAAGAAAAGTTTTTTTTTTTTTTAAATGGAAGCTGTATAATGTTCTTAATAGGATTTTTAAAGTTAAAAAACCTCGATGAAACCTTCAAAAATTTTCGAATTATGCCAGAGGCAAGTTTTCGAAAGGTTATAAAAAATATAAAATGATAAGATATAAACAAGTGCATGAAATGAATGATAACAATAATGCAGTAGCTACATGTATATTCAATTAAAATGAAATTTGGAAATATTGAAAAAGTCATTTTTGAGTTCGACCTTCAATGCAAGATAACTTATGTAAGTTTGTTATTTGGAAATTTGGATTAGATCTCTAGCCATCAAATTGTTGACATGACGAATCTTATAATGTATAGCAAAGGTCTGGTAACTCACATTTGTGTCTAATCCACTAGGGTATCCGGAGCTATTTGACTTGGCAAATGTTTACATAGATTACCATTGGTGAGGGTATTTTTTACTGACATGTTTTATGCACACGACTAGTATCCAAAGAAACTAAAGACAAGGCGACGATAGGCGAATAAATCGATGAAATTTGATCGATTATTGCCAGCAAACCGGTGGTGGTCGTTGAATTAATGCTATATCTCTTGGGTGTAGTAAGCCAAAATCATGGCAGCTATAAAATACGATGGTTATATTTCCAAGCATTCTCACCGGGATATATCCATTCCCATAGGCCCACTCCTTATAGATATTACCACCGTATACAATTGTACAATGCGATGGCTCCAATTGAACAAATAGATGTAGCACCCTATTGACTACAAAAACACCATGCGTTTTCCATGGTATTGATAATATCAAGTGACCTCCAACGTTCTGGAAACTTAACGGCTTTTGAAAAACTAGACAAGTTTCTTGGCATTAGCGGTTGTATCAGAAAGTGCACCTTTAAATTTTTAAATTGAGGTTGCCAGGGCCATTAATATTTGAGTGAAACATTTCAAATATAGAATATGTGCTTACATCATGAAAAACAAAAGAAGGTCAAAGTTGTTTAGTGAAAAAAATGTGCAAAGGCAAAACAAATGCTTAATGCAGGAGATGTAGCTTACATGTATACACCATTCTGCAAATAATTTATACTGTTATATACTAGATCAACGGCAAAATTTTCCAGAGTTACTTCTGCAGGTTGATGGAAAAATTAATAAATGTATGAGAAAATGTTATTGTAGTTTCCTAGTTCATTATATAGTCGAAATATGAAATCTTCCAATATTCATTTTTCTCATTCCCTTTCTGTTCAAGATTTGTTCTTATGCCCACTGACGGAATTCCATTTTCTGTGTAAAATTATTAAATAATTTTCAATAAATGTTACAAGGGTTAACGCACAGTAACCCCACAACCTTACTTTATGCTTGAATTTTTTGAACTCAATATGTACAGTAAAACCTGAGATAGTGACTACTTTTGATAAATTGGTTTTAGTGCATATGTTTCCTTTATAAAAATTATCTGTGTAGTGACCACCTGTCTATTGTGTAATTTGACCATTAAGGCAAATAACCTATGTGAATCTTATACATTATACTTGTACTTTGTACATGTATTTTTAATATTCTCTCAGTCCTTCATTTCATTCTTTTAATTACTGCAAGCTTTTGGAAAATATTTCTAAAAATGGAACCCGTTTCATCAAAAATGTACAAAGAAGGATAAAATTGAGCTATTGAAATATATGAGCTTTTGGAAATATATTTTAGAAATAAACATTAAAAGAAGAAAAAAACCAGCTGAAAATTTTCAAGTTAGAAAGAGCTGTGTGAAAAATTAACTAAAAAATTAAAGTACCTAAAACGTTATGAAGAAGACAACGCAGGGTAAAATTAATATTAATTTTGTATTTCATTGTCACTATCTGTATAGTGTCCACCATTATACAGTGACCAACTTTGCCATTATTTTGGGTGATCACCTTTAACAGGTTTTTTTGTATTTATAAGAATGAGGGTTGCTCTTTTTGATTCCAATAGAGAATACTGAACGATTGACTTACTTTTAAATGAACATGTGATAAGAATATTTCAAATTCCCTCTGTTATATAATTTTTTACCTAAAAAGATGCCAAGTGGAGTTAGTGGAAAAGTTTCGTCTTGATATTTTTATAGGTATTGGATATCTTGCAAACGAGATTTTTCCATCATAAGGTTCCTCTTCCCAAACTCGAGCAAGTAATAGCGTCTCTTTTAAAATCACTTGAGTGATAAGTGAAGTAAATGCATTACACAGGAATATTTCTAGGGATGAAAGTGACAAAGGGTTACCCATATTGCTCTTATCTATACTTACGCCTCCCATGATTTTTCAACGTTTCCCATATTCCTCAATCACCCTTTTTCCAACTGTAATCTCCTAACATGTACTTTCCCCATCTTCAATAAAAAACCTATTTGAACGCTCCATCAACAGTTCCTTAATCCATGCTCCTTTCCTATACGCTAAAAGTTCCTTCGAGTTGATGATTTTTTTTTCTATTTCCCCGATTTAATACCCATTACGATATTCGTGTTCAATTCGTGCGGAATTTCTTTCATAACTTTAAAAAATTTCGTTGCCTGGCGACGTAATGACGGATATCGTCAAAAGGTATTGTTCGTAAACGCATATATACATATGTATTTACACGTTTGGTATACTATAAAGTGCAAGCCGTATACGCCCAAAGGTGTCGTGCAGCAAATAAGGTCCCTGAAAAAAGATAAAACTCTGGGTCTCTCACAGACATCTTAAATCCAGTGTATGCATGGATGTTCCTCACAACGTTAAATACTAAGTGAAGATATAAATCAAATAAAGCGTAGCAAATCCCATAAGACCGTTTTCTGGAAATTCTGTACCCACTCAACCAAATGTGTTCCAGTTGGTTTCAATTCGCCGACGTTATTCAATAAATGTAAGCCGCAAACTAAATTCGATCATTTATATTCACATGGATTTTTAATAGCCTGGACCGTTTATGGAATGTTACCATTGCAGGGTTGTGAATTCCACCGAGCTATGGAAACTCCCATTGAGACATTTTAATGCAAAAGCTATGCTTTCTTAAGTTATAGCCGTGTAATAATTCACGAAATTTTCTCGGAAATGAGAACGGCATAACAACTACTTCAGACATCGCCTCATTTATGCTTGTTTATAGGGTTTCAACTGCTTTTCGAAACGTAAAAATGCCATGAGCCATGGCGTCGAGACTTTGGTGCACACCATTGATTTGCTTATAGCCTTAAAACGCTAATTTACAGAATTCAGTTTCTAATTCAACACCGTTACACAATTTGTGACTCCAACATTATATACTTAGTGCGAGTAATGCAAATCAGATTCAGTGTAAAGGTGCGCATGTCCTAAACCATCTTCGGTCATCATTTGTAGTTGCTATACACCAGGTTAACAAAAAGTCTTTATCCCCCAAAAATTTTTACATCACTTTAGATATAAAAATTCTGTTATTGTCGTTAACTGCTTTTTGACGCTTTTGTTATTATCGTTAAATAGGAATTAAGTCCTGTGTATAGGCTATTATATTCACTGATAGGAGAGGGATTGCGCAGGTTTTTATTTAATTTATCGAGAAAAATAAACAATATTACGCATGCGCATCAGTTAAGTGCCATAAAAGTTGTTATGCTCCTCAAAGACGTTGTGGATTCACGTTAAACTAATGAAATTTCCGTCTGCCTTCAACCTCAAAACCATTAACGTCGTCCCCACGCATGCGCATAGGCAAAAAAAAACCAGTTGTGTCAATGTCGTCAAGATTGCGCAGGTTTCCTTTAATCTTAACGACATTGATTTGTTAGATTTTACCTACGACTGTGCTGCAGCATAGCTATACCATTTAGCATTTTATTTAATTTCACATAATAATTGGATTAAAGTACTTAAGATAACTCCAGTTTGGATATAAGGTACCAAAATTCCAGTGAAAAAAGGGTAAATTTTGGCCACTAACATATACACATTAATTTTACCCACAATTAAATCATTTTAACAAGATACTGTATACGTTTGATTGCCCTGCAAATTTGATTTAGATTTTCTACAGTAGTTCTTTACATCTTCAAGAAGTTATTATTGTATACATGTACATGTTTCTTGCAAGACGTCTATAGAAATCGACTTTTTCGACAAACTTCTATTTCCCGGCCAACAGAATATAATGACTGTAAAGCATCCATACCCTTTATAGGAAATGTGCTGGCAATATCAAATAGAATACAGTATTCTGAACGCAGATGGCGCTTGTCCAATACAATATTTAAACATGTTTTCGAGCCATGCACCAATAATACATTGCCAAAAATAGGTCAGTGGAAAGAATGCAGTTGGAGCACACATGTAGCGCAATATTTTTCAATATCTTCCAGAACAATATTTCGGTCAGAATTGCTATCCATGAAAAATGACATGTGTACAGGTCCCGCATATGGTTTTCTATGCGATATTGAGTCTATTCAGCAAACAAATCACAATTCCAAGTGGACCCAATATACACTTGAATGGATAAAAGGGGCAAAAGAGACCAAGTGGGTTTCTACACATAAATGTGTGGATGCTGGAGATCTCGTCTGCTTCAAGAGATTTATGGAAAGTTTTCGATTACACCAATATCAGAGAAGATCCTTCCGCGGTTAGCTTTTTCAAAAGAAATGAAAGCTCTCTCAAATAGAGGTTGTAATATGGCTAAACTCAGGCATCTGGGGATGATTCGCTATTAAATAAAATAGATCCATATATGCTGTTTCTAAAATTCAATCTCAGTTTGTTGTGTGCAATTATCAGGGCTTTCTACGTCGAAAGAAGTCTGGTGCTTTATACTTGTTTTTTTAGAATTAACCTTCATAAAATAGTACATTTTCTCAGCGAATGTCTTGAAAACAGTTATTCACTAGGTTCATAACTCAGAGTTTAAATCCAACTACGATCTTCCAAAGAGGTAATTGGATTGATGGATTCTAGAAACTTAAGTCAAATCTTGGACATTTTCCGAATGCTAGTATACCTATACACAAACCCAAGTATAAAAAAGCTGGCGAACAATACAATTCGCTCAAGTTGCAATTGCATTGCAGGAAATAAAACTAAACCATTTCAATTATTTATGGCTTCCCACACAAAAGGAAAGCAGTAAGAGAAAAAAACACAAAAATGTTTGTTCAACTGCAGGCTTTATCCAGTTAGCCCACCATCACAATATAACAATATATAGTGTATATAGCTAATCAAAAAAAGACAATAAACAGCACGTAAAATTTACATTTGAATTTCAATTCAGAAATTCCAATTATACTGTTTTGAAATGCAATTTCAAGAATGAAAACTCCGGTATTTTGCATGTAATGATGACAATTATACAGCATTTTCATTCCGGGAGCATGCAGTTTCCACATAATTGATATTAATGTACATGCATTACAAAGAATGCTACTAAAATGTAAAAACCTGCATTCGGTATTCAAATTAAGCTACAGTTTCATAAAATGAACTCGAATTTCGTATAAGAAGAACACAGGTTCTAACTTGATCAAGATTATTGCATTTAAATTGATATCAGATACAGATCGATGTATAAGCAAATATATGTTTCACCATATGAACAAGTATTGTTCTGCAAAAAGTATTATGAAAAACAATTTGAGGTCTGTATAATTCAGTTTTATTTCTTGTATAATTCTTTTTAATTAAAATGATGACACACATCAAATTGCAACTAAAATGTGCAGCATTGTCTCGTATAAATCCTGTTGGTGAAATCCATTCATAAAGAACATCACATCTCCGTCTTGCACTTTATTAAAGAGCATAGCAAAGTTTTGTGGCATAAAACTTTCATTATAGTTGTCAAACACTATAGAACCGTGGTGGGATGTCATAACAATTTCACATCATGCGTTTCCTTCACCATAGCTGAATAGGCTCATTTTTCTTCATTTCTAGCAAATTATTATCACAGTGTTTATTCAGACTTTAGGAGATTAAGTGTCATGCTTGGAATATGTTTCAAAAGCTAGAAGCTAATCACATTATTAAAGTAGCTCGAACAAAACTTGTCCAATTTCCAAATACATGATTCTTATTTGACAGATTATGAATTTTACAAATTTGAGAGTTTTTAACAGAATGAAACTTATTTCAAGATTCAGCACATGTGCACGTATAATGCTAAAGTTTTCAAGCATATTCGGATACATCGCTGGAAGGAAGGCCAGCTACAGCTTTTTATACATGTTGCTTGTACATGTATATGTCATTTGATATCTAATTTTATTCAGAATCCTATAAAATATTTATGTAGGGAAGTAATTTACCCGAAATATTTCTACATGTATTTCAAAAGTCACATCTTGCTCATATGACGTTGTGACTTAAATAATAAAAAATAAGACAATGGTTAAAAGATAAGACAAGGGTTATATAGGCAAAGGATTGTGTCAGAGTCACGATTTCTTAGACGGTCTTACTCGGAATAGGTTCAAATAAAGCGATATGTATGCATCAGCATGATTGCAATTTGGATGAGTCGAGAATGCCATAAGAATAATTAAGGCATGGGCCTTTGTCTGCACTACACCATCCGATGTCTAATTGTAGCATCCTTTGTATGGTTCTTGCGTTGGAAGTAAAACCACCATAACCTTCAACATTTCTCTTTTAATATACTATTTAATTTGCGGTCAGACTTGGAAAGCACAATGTGATTAGGTCTGAATATTACAAATTGCATGCATTCACGAAGTGCAATTATAAATACAAATGTTGTACATGGAAATTAGTGGCCATGTGCACTAGACTGTATAGAACGACTGTATATAGTTACCAAAATTGGTTAATGTAGAGAACAGTGCTTGTTACTACCTTATGACAACCTGACTTTAAATATCCATTTATTACTATTCCAGGCGTGTATGAATCATGATTGTAATATAATATTATATACTTAGGATGCAATTAAATATTTAATATAGTGCAATCATAAAACGTTTAAACTATATACAAAATGGAGAAGGTCCGTATTACAAAACAGCGCATGCGCGAGTAAGTAGCGCCACGTAGTGGCAAATAAAAATTGAACACTTGTATAGGTGAGAGGAGTTTACTATTTTAAAATTTTGAAAAAATTCACAAAATTATTTCGTATCATTATCTTAAACCTCCCAAAGTTTCATTTTGGTATCATGATTAGATCGCTAGATATTTTTATTTAAAGGTTTATTTCTAATTTGGTTCTGTGATAAAATCGCGTTTCTATCCCCTACAAAAATTGCAACTTACTTCCACAAGGGGGCGCTACACGTAACGCGGACCTTATCCATTGACAAAAAGTAATTCAGATATAAAAGTTTTTTGTAATTCTTAAGTCCATGTCTATACTAGCTATATACATGTATACTGTACATGTATACAACAATATATGATATACATGTGTTATTGAATCGTTATTTATAGGTTAGCAAAATATATAACACATATGGATGGGAAACTTTTTGGGGTAAAGCTTCGATTTTTTTTCCCTTCAGTATTCTGAATGAAAAAGAAACCGAGGAAATGAAAATTTCCAATAACTTCACTAAAGTTTAATCTGTGCAACGAAAACACAAGATATGCAGACAACACCTTTGAAGTACATGTATCTATTCTTTTGTTGCATAATAGTGCACATTGAGTTTATTTTTCTGCTGTTACGCTCACATAGGCATTTACTGTAAATAATGTATAGTCACCTAAAAGGATCTCAAAATGCTTTTAAAACGAAAGAAATGGAAAACCTGACACATCGCGCATTTTCAAGAAACCTCTTCAATCGAATTATTCGAATCTCGATAATGCATTTCTGAATTTTGAAATAAAAATTATTAACACCCTGCCATGCTTCGACGAATCGTGTGAACGATTTTTCAAAGTTGAAACAAGCTCTTTAAAAAAATCTAAAATCGGAATAAGATATAATTTCTCACGTTGCATAAGATTTAAAATTCATCTTGTAGCCATAACAGAATCTGGATCAATATGATAATAGGACACTATAAATATTGTATATGGAAATAAACTTTATATAGATCCTTACGAGTGGATCTTCAATTTAAAGTTACAGATAAATTGAATTTCATTGCAATCTCTTCATTGTATAAATTTGAAATGCATTTTGATGTTCAAAATATGCAATTTTATGAGGGTTGGTTTAAATTACCAAAGAAGATGAATTCACATTGTATATAGTAGATTTTCACGATTAGAATGAGATCATCTATTAAAAGTTTTGAAATGTGTGATTCTAAAAATCTTTGACTTACCGTCTCATCTTACAATTACAATTTCTTACCAAATGTAACTACAGTAAACCTGGTAAAGCGACCGCCTCTGTATTGTAACATGCAGTTTATAGAAATTGGTTTTAGTATATACATACATACGTTTTAATTTCTTCATAAAAATTATCTGTATAGTGACCACCTGTATAAATTAAGTGACCGAGTTTGACTAGGTTTCACTTTAATTTCTTACATATCCCTGGAGTTCTAGCGGACATAATGATTGCATAATTTTGGAATACTACAGCAGACGTTTTATAACCCATCATATTACTTAGAAACTGAATGAAATAAACTTGGTTATTATATTGGTTACATATTTTGTAAATAATGCCTAACTATTTAGGAGTAGGCCTACATGTATTCGAATAACGAATTGAATATCCAAACGCAATATTTATTCTTAAAAAGTTAGCTATCTTAAAAGTATTTTTAATAGCTTAAATTACAACTAATTCGTGCATTTAATTATGCCTCCAACATTGCGACGTATACACCGAATGCAACTCGTGAAACAAAATTTCAAAAACAAAGGCATTATGCTTTGTTGCTTTGGCTAACTTAATTTCACTTTGAATTTATAGCCCAAGATTCAAATTTGGAAACATAATTGTAAATTTTGTCATGCAGGGAAAACTCCCTCGTGAATTTCTCATTTGCGTTCAACGTTTAATGCAAGGATGCGTGGAAATTTTATCAAAAGAATCATGCATGCGTATACACGAATTTACGAGCAATTAATAAAAGTGCATTAAAACGTGAGCCATAAATGCACTAGAGCTACAGATAGTGCTTTTATAAATGAAATTCCACGTACTTGTGGAATTTAGGGCATTTCTTGCAATTAAGGGATTGCCAATTAAAGACAGCACACATGCTTTGCAAATGTCGAAAACAGAAATTTGGTACACACAACACCTTAATCCTAAACGAGGAAAACAATTTATAGTATTGCGGCACAGCAATTTTAATAATATCAGCGACAATTAATTAAATTAAATTTTATATTCATCTTAATATATTGAATATCGTAAATTCCTTATGGTTACATAATATGGAATGTTCTGTATTTTCTTTCATTATTCCAACAGTATATAGGCTACATGTGTATTTCTAATACATGTACATTTAATGTAGTATTATTAAAAAAATTTCCTACATATCAACCAGGTATCTATTTAGCTATATATAGGCCTACTGCATTTTTTTCTTAATACTATACATGTATACATGTAGTTTTAACGAATGTTATTTTGAGTTGGGAATGTAAAGAATGTTAGATTATTTTAAGATTAGGTGAAATCACGATTAATTTCATAGGATCATAACAATATATTTGATAGTTTTCTTGTTTTTTGGTATCTGAACATGATATTGAAAATAAAATCAATAGCCTAATAACATCTGTTTTATGTAGCACAAAAAATCAGCATTCATAATTTTATTAAAAATTGGATTTAGGTACATGTATTTCAGAATAAAATTCTGAATGCATCAAAACAAAGCTTGCCAACTTTTTTTCACTTTCTAGTAACTGTTGGTAACTGCATCGATTAAACCAATTTTTTTAGTAATACAACACACTAAGCTATATACTAATTACGTTTAATGTATAATCATTTTGGTGATGCCAGCCATTAACAAGATAATGCTGATCTATAATCTGATGATCTATAATAGATGCGTGGATTAATATGTCGCATTTAAATAATGATACATGTTTTCCAAGAAATTTCCAAGAAATAATAGGTGTGCATAAAATAATGACTTGTGTTTTAATGAAATATGCCAGCATCTCGAATTTTCTTAATGCCGTTATAATGACTTTCGCGATGCCATTATCATCTTGGCGTTTTGCATAAATCGTGTTGTTTCAAATTACCGCAGCCTATAGTAGACAAACTAGGCATTTAACATCAAACTAATTAGCCTATTTGAAGGCCTGAATTCAAATTACTGGAATTACGAATTGCTATACATTTGAAAGAAAATGCAAATCTTTGCTGGATAAGAAAATGACAAACACAGTGCATGTTGCATGCTCATTATCTTAAGCTAATCATTAAAAGAAATGTAAAGCTTTAATTTAACCCTTTTCTATTTGTAATCATTAGCAAACATGTGACTTAATACAAATAGACCAGGAAAGCTTCATTAGCAATTCAAGCCTAATTAATTGGTTCTGCAAATACAAGTTCATAACTGTAAACCTTATACTTTGTACAATACTGGTGCATACAATTGGAAAATAAATGCAAGTAGTAGTCCTATGGTGATTTGAATTATCGCACATATATTTATAATGGATCTTACACACTTAAGTACTATACATTGCGTATTTGTAGTCCTGGTGTATTTACATGTACACTGTATATAGCATCGAGGTGTTGATATTATAAATATACAGTGTATTTGCTGTGATGAAAACTAGATAAAATAATGGATTAGAAATGTGATGACAAAGTTTATGCTATATATTGTGCAATAGACATTGTAGTAATGTGTAAATTGAAAATACCACAGGTGAATTTACAATCACGTATTCTATCCTTACTTTTGCAAATTAAATCGCTTTAAAGACATGATCTCCAAAAGGGATCTGCTGTGGTTAAAGTGACTTCGATTAAATTTGAATCGTGCATTGGTAGACCATAGCATAAGAATGGATGACCACAGATTTTGTTAACTTAATCAGAACATGGCTTTCCCATTTAATACTATACAGTGCAAACCAGAAACTCTAATCTAATTTATAGCAGCTAACATCATCGTTACAAATTAATGTTCAATTTTTCTTAATGAAATGAATTATGTTCATCTTTGTCAAAATTATCTTTCAAACAAGTATTAAATAATATGCGTTGACGGTAATTACTTCTTGCTGGTTGAATTAAATTGAACCAAACAATGATTAAAAAAAAAAAAACTTGATCACGTTGAACAAGAATAATGATACAAATTTTTAAAATATGGATGAGAATAGGAGTTAATATCAAGCTTTATTTTTCATGCTTGTCACTCATTGCTATTTATCTACATGTATTATAAATTGCATTTTCTGTAACAAAACAGGGCGTTAGGATTGTGCATTATATCTTTTCGCTTCATCAATCAAATACTGTCATGCTTAATGCAGTATGAACGGATGTGCACAAAATGTAGTTAATATTATTTTTGTTGTCGAAATTTCAGTATGAGTAAACACTGCTTTATAAAAATAATAAATCCATGGTTAGAAGGATTTAAGCTTTTGTGATATCCAGGAGGCACATCTGTTATTCAAAAATTCATTCCCAACGTTTTCTACATTAATTTTATCTACGGTGTTGACAGAAAACACATTCGTGTTTGAAAAGTTAAATCGTATAACCCAGTCATTCATCTGTAAGCCAATGTTCCATGCATTCCCTATATATACATTCATGTCTAGTATGTATAGGAAGACGAACGATCAATAAGTCAGGGGTTTTATACAAATAGAAACGCGCCTTATACTCTGCCTGTTGTTATAACAAAATAAATAATTTTTCATGAAATTTTACGCTCTGTTGGACAGCCCTGCAGTTGTGTAAACCTGTTTTACACAAATAAATTTTCATTGCTGCATCCCAACTAGGGTCACATGATGTAATTCATACTCTTCCCTGTCCATTCATTTCTATACATGTATGTTTTTTCAACAGAGATGAAAACATTAAAAAATTATAAAAAACGTAGTAATTTTTATAGTATTTATACACTGCAAATCAAAAGATCTTAAATTAACCAAAGTAGCACACTATATTGGATCTCGATTAGCGAAAAATGGAGCAATATTGGTTGAATTTGCACAAATTGCCCAATGAAACCTATATTGGACTGATAGTGGTCCATGGCAAGCTTACTAGGCAATTCTGGGCAAATATTGCCCTCTTATTTTGCATTCAATATGGCCTATATTGGCCCAATTTATTTACCATTGTTGGCTAGTTACATATTGATAACATAAGAGAACCGATATTGGGCCTAAATCTATCCCAATATAAGTCCATATATTGCAATCTACATGTATATATTGGCAATTATGGCAAAATGTTAACATTGCAATATTGTGCCAATATTGAAAAATGTGTTTTGCGTATAATTGGCCAATATTGAGTGCTTACTTGGAAGTGTCCACGAAATAAGATGCATATAGATGCATCTTAATTTCCCTACTTTTTTAAACTTAAAATTAGCTGAATTTTATAATACGACGGACAGTAAACAAAATAAATGCATAAGATGCATCTTCTGAAGATGCATAATAACGTCTTAAGGTAAAAAACAGCGTAGAGCATGCATGGAATAGCATGGAACATGGCATGGCCTTGAAATGCAGCGTTTCGATCGGGCAATCGAAAATTCTCGCCATCAGAAACCAATCGAAATGCTGCATTTCAAGGCCATGCCACGCTCCATGCAATTCCATGCTCTACGCTGTTTTTCTCTCATTTCTTGGACAATTTTTAAGATGTTTTCATTTGCAATGAAATAATAATCTTAGTTAATGCAATTTTAATGTCTTTACGAAAAACGCCATGCGTATGATTTGAACTATAGAACAATTTTGAAGTTTTGTAATGGTTGCTAAATAAAGCTCTATGGTAAATTAAGAATGCATAACTTCTTGTTGTCTCTTTGGTAAATTCAAGAACTTATTTTGTTGTGAGAAAAGGAAGTCCTTAGAAGTCCCCATCAAATTATAATACCAATTAAACATAATATTAGCTAGGACAAGTATATTGGATGTTGACCATGAAAAGGATTCAATGTAACCGAACTCCTGTCTTATATTCCTGTAAAAAGCACATATTACTTAATACAAGTCTAATCCTAATTAAGTTCTGGATTCTCGTTGTCTCTTCAGTGCAATCAGTGAGCATCAGATATTTAGCTATTTCTTCGTGCAGTAGTGTTCGGGGCAATGTTCACTTCATTGCCGGTCACCAGGCATTAAGCGATAAATTTGTTCTATCAATCCAACCAGTGGAAAATGGATCCAACACGGGAATCTCCTTAATTCCCCGGCAAAACATTGGGAGACGGATATCCTTCTTGTAGCCATGTGACCCAACCGGGCTTCCTCAATTACTTTACTTATCACTGTAGTAACAGCATAGCAGGCAGCCAAGTGAGCAAGTGCTCCATGACAATATGATAGATTTTCAGGAATTGTCTAGGTTCGAGATAAGTACAATGTATTATTTCACTGCAAAAGGAAATGCACAGTTCTTGGACTCATTTCCAAAGACCAAGTTAGATTTATTTTGGAACAGTGTTTGGACAACGTTAAAGATTAAACAAGAACAGTATTTCAGAATGGACAAATAGCGAGTTGTGTACCAAATAATTTTTATCAAGTTTTTTACCATTCTCAGCACAGGTAACTTTTTGCCTTTCTAGGACATTTAATGCAGAAACAACATTTCAAAAAGCTAACTTTCCATGCATGTTTTTACACAAATAGACAAATAAGTGCTTAACAACGTCATGTTAAAAATCCCCTAAAAACTGAATTTTTTAAATTCTCTACAATTTGTAAATCAATTTTGATTTCCCAAAAGGCAGTGAGTGTAGCCTTTGCCTGGGTGTTTTAATTCAACTGAAAAGTCAGATGTCAAAACCTTATTTAATCAAATGTTTAATTAATTCTAAAATGCATTGTTTAAAATAAAATGTATTATGTTGGACAGTTGTTTACTGCTGTAGTCTTGGGATTATTCAATTTCAAATGCGACATAACAATACCTTTTGATGTTTGAATTCTCCCATGTGCTTTAATTCGCACCAGAATAGTCACAAAACAAAATTGGTCTTTTTTATGACCTTTGAGGCAATAAATTCCCTCAAACCTTGTTCAAGTCACGATTTTAAATCATCATTTTTGATGTTAAGAAACGGCTTTGGCATACAATTTCCTTTCTGGATTTGAGCCTTCGATTTTGAAAATACGTTCTACACTGTAGTTGTACAATTTATATTGCAATAATTTGTTATTTCCAAACCTATAAATCTGATTTTTTTTTGGTATAAAAACCTGAAGTTTTATAAATGGATATGATTGCAACCATGATGAAAAAGCCACAAACTTTTTAAACGAGTTTTAAAATATGATCTGCCAATAAATGGAATAAATTGTCAGCAATAAATTCCATCAGATGAGAATACCCATAAGTGATGCTTTGTGGTTGTTCCAGACATAAAAAAGTGATGGTCTTCATAAAATACATGAAAATTACGAGAATCATACACTCACGTTGATCCATTTTTTATTTTATTGGGTGAGTAAACTAATGACAGCTATAATAAAAAAGGAAAATTCTACGAAAACTAGAACTGGAAATAAAGTACCTGAAATCTATAATAGCTGTTGCAAACATTGCATACATGTATATACGAATCCTCTACAAGCAAGGTTTTTACTATTTTTTAAATATTAGCATGCAATCTTCTGTGTAAGCTAAACAATATTTTGTTTCTTATTTATTAATCAACCATTTCTAGGAATAAGAAATATGAAAAAAATTCACATTTTGAATGCCCAAAAACAGAGGTTTGCTATGTAGGAAAAACAATGAATATAAAAATCAGGACAAACGGAAGGAAATATTTTTTTGCAACGTTGCGGGTCTTCTGTGGGTCTCCACGGGTTTCCATTTCAACAAGCAAGATCAATTTCTCTACCATAGTAGACAAACGCTTTTATTTTTTTCAAAACAATGCCAAATAAAAACCTTGCTGAGTCAAAAACGTCGAAAGAACAACAATGTCGTTTGCGGCTTAATATTAAGCCAAGATGAGATAAAAATCAAAACGAACCTAGGAGAAATAGAACAGGAAATACGTATTTCCACAAAAAACACGTCCCATGGCAAAAGTATAAACATTGGAATAAGCTAATGGAAGTTGAAAGTTGCTTAAGGACAGACTTAGTATGTGATCTTTCCTAAGGGTTTCTCTCTACTAAATCAAAAAGGATTGAAAAAAGTATATAGGATGTTTCTCTACAACCTCCGAAATTGACTGATTTTATAATACACTTTTACGTTTATCCCTTTCACGCCAGTCACAGCTATGCCTATGGTATTACTTACTAAAAATATTAAAGAAGCAGCATGCTTCCATCATAATGTTTCATGACACCTTAAGTGAAATTTCTCATTTATGGGATCTTATTAACTTGAGACATCATACGCATAATTAAGGATGAATCGGTATGATGGCATAAAGTGAGTAAGGGGAGGCTAGTGATATCCCAGATCCCCTTAAGTTGAGAAAAATTAGGTGAATGTATAAAGCAGGGTTCCCACAGACTTATTAAATCTGAATTTGTCAGGAAAACAACACATACATGTACCATTTGTTTTCACATAACCAGTTTGTAATTTTCACAAATTTGACTAGATGCATGGTAGTCTATACACACAGCCAGTCTTGCTGGGAAATCCCTTTTTTAACATATTTTTAAGTAATTGAAAATTGACACCAGTTTTTAACAAAATAATGTTGAAAGTATTCTTACAATTATTTAATGGCATGAATATTCGCTAATTTATAATTAAAAACATATTTAAAACTAATTGAGTTATAATTCATATAAATCAAATCAAAAAATTGTTTTAATAGTAGTTTGTGCATGCGATTTTAAGTTGAGACAAGAAGTTGTGATCCGGAGGCACGTTTTCATATTTTCGATTTTTAGGTCGTCAAGTTATGGGTCAGGGAAAATTGTGTTAAAAACCTGAAAAATGAAATTCAAAATTTCAACCCTGATTTCAGATTTAATTTTAGCATAGGTGATCCAGTACAAGATAAAAGTAAACTTTTTTAACTCTTTAATATATGAAATAATTAACCACGTGAATTCTTGAAATGACCTTAAGTGAACTTAGTTCAGTTTGATGCAAATCCTAATTCATCTAAAATTCACTGAAGGAGTAAGCAAACTTTAAAATTCCATTAAGTTCTTGCATTTACTTGCAGCTAGTAGAAATTTTATTTAGTGATGTATTTTTTATGATCGATTTCTAAAATACACTGAATGAGTATACAAACTTAAAAATTTCATTAAGTCCTTGCATTTTTCTTGCAGTAGAAATTTCATTTTGTGATACATTTATTATGCAGCATTCTTTATGAGTCGTTTTCGTTGATCTAGGCTCTATAGGAGTCTAATGCAAAATGTCCTTGCCCTATTTCCAATATACTCACAGCATCGTCTTTAATAATCGCATCATTAGAACAGATAGTTTTGATTTAAAAGTGGAAAATAAATAGAGACCATGCTCGTAAACGTCTCTTTGCCTCTTATCTCAACCGTGCATTTGTCATTAGGACCGGATGACACTTAACCTAAAGCGACAGAAAAAAATGCCAGTTTGCGCTGTATCGTTAATGACTCTTTAAATGGCATCCCTGCTAATTATGGGTTTTAAAATGCCAGCAACGGATTTTAATAGCTTGTTTAATAAGTATGGATTTTCTTATCAACAGGGCAGACAATGACAGCATTTACATAATGCTGCGTGCCAAGCAGGTTGCATAGTGATTGGTCCTGTTGGTTGATAACCTAACACATGCGGCATGCCCTAGAAATGCGACAAACTTCGACAAATGACAAAAGACGTTAAGCTGACATAAGTGCGTTAGTGAGACCTTGGAATGTATAATGAATGGCCAAAATACACTTCATGTATAGGTACCATCAAACAGGAGATGTCATGACAAGGGATGGATGAATCTAGGACAGATACTCAAACCTAATTTATATAACCTAACATGACCTAACAACTCAGTTCTAGGATAGTTGCACACGAGAAAAACTCCATACATCTAAACTAAATCTAAGTTAATCAAACCTGACCTAACACAATCTAAATAAAAACATTGTTCAGATAGTGCCAAATAGTTGGGTGTGTAGATTTTTCATTGTGAGCAATTATCCGGTCACATACAACAAATTAGGTGAAAAATCGAGGGGTGTAGGCAAAGGTCAGTGTGCGCAATTTTCTGGTCCCTGGTTTAAATATACAGCGAAGTATATATTAATTACATATGACATTATAATTTCTTAATTTTAAATAAAAATGTTTATTGTAACATTAACAATAAAAAAACATTTATTTTCAAAGAAAACTATTTTATTAATGCCATTTGTACGAAGTAAATTAATTACCCAAATTATTTCTGAATTATACAATAAAACCTGGTAAAGTTACCTTTGAATAGTAACCACTTTTCATAAATTGGTTTTAGTGTATACCCTATATATTATATACATGTACCCCATAACCTATAATAGTATCATACTGGACCATATGGGAAAAAAAGTACATGGTCCAGGATGATACTGTGTTATAGAATACTGGTCCCAGTATCTTTTTCCAATAGGATAAATGTATGTTTTCCTTCATAAAAATTCTATGTAGGCAAAATTTTATAGTGTATTTGTTATTTCTGTAAAGATGTACGAAAAATATACTTCCAATGCAGCAGCATTAAAAGTTCAATTGTAGTTCAATTTAGCCCATTCCCACCTATTATTGCCATTTTTGATTTTTTTTTTGGGAAAAAACAATTTGGAGTGTTAGTAGAAAAAAATGTAGAAATACCATTAATTTTATTTCGAAAAAATTGATGGAACGAATGAGTAACCGTCGGTTCCATCCAAGAAATGCGAGGAATCATTCTTTCGTAAAGTATAAAATATTACCTCTTTACATATTCTTGTATCAGCTTTTAGCATTCGTATCTTGGGTATAGCAATGAAAAGCAAATATACAAATAAGTATTTTATTCCATAATCTACATCGTACACTCGGCAGATCACAGCACCCCAATGCGAAATTACCTTACGAAGAGTGATTCAAAAATATCTTAACACTTCTAGATTTCTTATAGAAAATGTGATATTCCTTTTTGAATCGCCCTTAATGCTTCCCCCATCATTTTGATATCAGCCTTTACTGCTAAAAAATCATTGTCAATCATTGTCAAAAATGAGTTTCAAATACATCAATGTGCGCTATTAAATTTGAAGAACCGACATGTATATGATTAGCTATACATGTACTGTATATGCACGCTTGAGCTGTATAATATCTTCAAGGAATTTATCGAGATGATCCAGTGTATCCTATTATTTTAATACTGTCAATTTTTTTTTTCGTATTTTGCAGAGCATCGCTATCTTAGTCATCTTATTATACAGTTGGAGGATAGGCGAAAACACAAGAGACAAAAGTATTTGGGAAGTTTATTATGGTAAGCATGAATTTGCATATCGATTTTAGCTCCTTATGAAAACAAAATCTTAAATACAAATGTCGAGTTTAGGCTTATTCCCAGAATAAATTTATTTTTAAACTATTCTGATGTGAAATTAAGCCTGAGAGACATTAGGTTATTATAATACATTTTTTATATCTACTGTGAAACATCCATAAATAAATGTTTTTCCTTATTTTTTCTAGGAGTACAAATAGCATTATTTGCCATCATTGGCATGCAATTTGGTCTTATCATTCTCAGTGTCTTACTGTTATACGGAGTAAGCCAGGTAATTTGCTTGCATATACTTATACTCTTATTTTATAGCGATATCTAAATGTTATGCTTAAAGTTAGCATATTATCTCGTTTTCTCTTTATCCTTGTTTAATTACCACTACATTTTAAGCATAATTTATCATTCGCAAATTCTAACCCGTTTTATCTGTTCACGAACCATATTTTATTTCCACAAGTCTGTATATTCAACTGATTAACATACGTGCACATGTGCAAATGTTGAATTCTTATCTACTTTTAGCCAAAATATTTTCACTCATTATTCTCCATTTGCGAAATAATTACGTTGCGACTATATATGCTTGTTTGCGGTCGTTATCACGCATTTTCAATCAGATATTATTTTGTAATTGAAAAATAAATTGCCTTCGTCAATTATAATAATTGCGCGACGATTTCAGACTAGGGAATGTTAAATTAGACCGCAAACAGAAAATTCAATTAAACACGTGGAAATGCAAAGATAGTAAAATTGTATGCTGTTCTGGATTTACCCGGATTTTAAAACATTTTATCATCCAAAGTCAACGAATTGGCAACGTTTAATATAAGCTAATGATATCATCCACTAGCATGTAATTGTCTAAAAAAATAATCAACGATTAATTGCATTCAGAGCAGCTCATCCATATACAACGTCAGCAAAATGTGCTATATGGCTTAGCATTTCTAACTAATTGCCTTGAGTTAATGAAGATAATCATATGAGATGAGCTAAATTCATGTCATTCTATCCGTCATTTCAAACATGTATATACGTTCATTAAAAGCAAAGTACGATTAGCAGCATGTTTGTTTATAGACGGCCAATTAAATCAAATTAATTATGATATGGATTTGCAAAGCTGAATTGGATCTGTTTTTTTTTAAAAAAAACAGTAACCTAAAATGTAAACCTACTGTATACTAACAAATTTGTTAATTCATCAGTTAAAATTCATCAGTTCTTATGCAAAATAAGGCTTCCAAAAATTTATTTTCGTGTACCGTAAGCCAAAACATATATTTGAAGTTTTCTGTGCCAACTTCCTATTTCGTTCCATATGTACAACTAATTTTAGAGTTCGTCTCTAAAGGTAAACAAAATTCCTTGATATTTGAATTCTCAAGCCTAATGAGAAAGCGTAATTGAGAAAGTTGCTTGTGCATGCATTACCACAGCAACGTCCTGTATAATTAAACAGGATATGGAAGACCTAATGCTTTGCATAGTTTTAATAAGAGAACAAGGATCATGAGATTATTTTGATGATGAAACGCAATAAACCATACATGCAATATAAATTCATTAAAACCAGGAGCTAGAAGGTACTTGTATATTTAACCTTTATTATTGTTTGGCACAATAGATTTATAAGATAAAACTGAAGATCAATAATGTTTTTGCTCATAGTGTTTGTTAATTACCTTCGAGAAGTCTAGTTAAAATGGATAAAAGAACATCATTCGGTTATGGATTCATAATTTAAGCTCCTTCGTTTCTATGACAGTTAAGTTGTTGTCAAAGTGCTAGAAAGGCACATATTCAATGAAAGGTAGCATGCTGTATACTATAGTTATAGAGTAACTTATACATTTTCCAAATATGCTAATGCTAAGTCGAAAAGAACTTTCAAAACAAAATAATGCTTAAAATCAAGGTCTTACCTTTAAAACTTGATATACATGTATAAGTACAGGTAGAAAAAAAAAGTCAATTAGAAAGTTGTAAGGCACCCTCGAAATACTAAATGTCTTATAAATATGTAATAACATAGACATGCCTTAAACATACAACTTTCTAATTGAATTTTTCTGTATATTTCTCATTTTTTCAAAGATAGGACCTAAAGGTCCTTGAAATGGGTTTTGGGGGCAAAATGTTTGGACACTATATTGCATTCAGCTCCCTGTGGTTTCTACATGTTCCCCTTATCAGATTTTTTTATTTTTTCAGCGATTCTCGGTATTTGGGGTGGGTGGAACCGACTTTTTATCAACCCTCTATAATTAAATTTATTAAGAGGGATCTGAATTTGTCTGTATTTGTACATGTATATGATAAATGATATGAAATTAATCATTATGTGTCATCAAAAAATCATAAACGTTTTTATAGCTTCAAATATGTGAATTTAAAAACGGGGATCGACTACATGATCATGAGATAAAACTTCATGTTGCTCAACTTTAATCTCATTATTCATGTGATGACCTACATAAAACACCCACTATATAAACCATATACCCCAAGGGCTAAAATGTTCTAAAAGCGTACATTAAAATTAATATAGATTTTTTTCTTTCGATTAATATAAACTTTTTTTATTTTCATGGCTGGGAGCACTGGTATTAAATAAGTTTATCTGCAGTTGTTTCCAAGTCTTCATATTTCTATAACGGCGCTGTAGATTTCTTGTTTACAAGTTTTTAAGCCTGTCTTATATTGTATAATGAAAAACATGAAGCTTGGGGCTACAGTGGATCTATCAAAGTTATAGACCCATAGCCACCTCGTTGACTGATGGGTTATGTTCAGTGTATCGAATCCTGACCGTTTTTGATGGGGTCTAAAATCAATACTTCGATATTCCAACCAGTATTTTCTTGAAGAAGCACTATGATGCCATTCGTCAACTTTATAGTGCTCACCATTGTGACAAAAATCCCCCCGAATGTACAAAAACACTATATTGCATTTGTATAACAACATCTAAGGAAACTTTAGAAACGCACACCATGTTATTAGCATCCACTCCAAGCAAATAACAAATGTGGTGCTGCAGGCAACTTTTTCCAAACTCGTGATCACAATACCAAAAAAACTGGCTTTTTTCAAAAAATATGCAACTCATCTCACATACAGGCATCTTTTTTTCTTCTTCTACAAGTGCATATAGCCGGGATAATGTTTTCTGCATTTGGCGTATCGCATTTCCCATACAGCGCACGAAATTAAGTTGTAGGTTATATGGGAATATTTCATAAATTCTGTTGTTATGGCGAATACAAGAGATGATATTACGATGTTATCCTATTACACCGCTTCATTGTCTATACCAAATGACAAATTTAATGATTTTTTTCGTGGTTTTGTAGATGAATAAGACCTAAAAATTCTAGGCTTGCTTCATCATCAACTCGTCCTGTCGAATAGGATTTGTATTCCGCTCTGTTGAGTTATAGAGAAGAGAGATTTGCTACTATATCTTAAAGAAATAAGTCATTGAAAACTATTTTCAACGTCAAGTATACATATAGATGAAAAAACGTTGAAGAACTGTATTAATATTTATGATTGTTGGAGAAATCTTATCAATCCACAAAGTTGGAACAGAGATTTGTTTACATCCTATTATGTCGAAAGAAATGTCTAAGGACCAATTATATTACTATCTATGGTACGGTACATGTAATTAATTAGTACAGAGTCATTGCTAGAATTGAAAACAGTGGCTTTCAAATGACTTTTGAATTATTCTTATAAACAACAACATCATACTGTATATAAAATAAATACATGTATAATTTATAAAGAAAAATATTAGCATTCCAATATTTGCTACTATGGGCCAGTTGCACCAACAGAAGTTAAGAATAACCTAGGGTTAACCTACTCTAGTTCTTTGCTTGGTTCTTTTGTTTTCTGCATAGCTAAACATGCATAGCACAATGATGAGTAATTTTATCATGGGTTATTTGGTGCAACACAAACAGCTAACCTGGGGATTAACATAGTTATATTTTAATCCAAGGTTAGTAGCCTAGCATTAGATCTTCATCATATCATAGTTTACAAATAAGGATTTGATAATGAAAACAGTTTTACCTTGCAGAGAAATTGTCAACTATATAATTGACAAATTTTGTAAATTTGCAAAGGTATTTAAAAAAATAAATAAACTTATAAACAATCCAAAATTATACACGTGGAAAAAATGTAATTCACATGCACAAGCAATGTTGGAATTTTTTCACGTGTAATTTTGGATTGTTCTTAAGTTTACTTAATTTTTAAAAAAATAGTCTTAGAAAAATTACAAAATCCGTCAATTAGTAGCCATCGCTGGTCATGCAATTTCTCTGCAAGGTAAAACTGTTTGTATTATCAAATTCTTATTTGTAAAAAATTGCGATACTTTTACAATTTCGCCATTGCATTTTCTGTAAGTTGGGCGGCAGTCCGGGCAGTGATCCATCCTAAAAATATTTTATTTGCTATAGGTCCATCGACATTTAGTTAATAGGTTAATCTGTCTTTATGGTTAATGCCTTTAATAGTAGAAAAAGGCTATTAAGTGACTAAGAGTTTGCTAAAAGCTGCAATTATCGTTTTTTGCAACATACTTTGCTATAAGCAAAAGCCATAGAGTATTCGTTTTATACACTCAGACTGCCTCGTTTTGGAATGTTAACGATGGAGGCCAGTAACCCCCATATCTTTCCATAATCATAGTTCAGGCCCCACATTAACGTTTTCTCTCATAAGTGACTAAAAACGTGTCCACGATGAAAGATGGGAACAATGTGGCGCCAAATGTCATTTAATAAAAACGTCTGTCCATGACAAAAGTTCATCTAATGATGACAGAAAAGAGATTATCACCAGCAATCAGTAAAATGAGGGTTTTGTTTACCATTGCATGTACATCATTGACGCGATAGAACGTGCTTTATCGTCTTATACTCTGGTCTTTTTTTCTTCTTCTTCTAGGAACGAGCAAATTTTGTCGTCCCCTGGATTATCGGTTTTATCACATTCATAGCCCTAGAGGCTGTTTGCATCGTCTACTCTAACATCCTACGTGAACACGTTAACAAGGTTAGAAAGTCATTCAATATGAATGGAAATTGGCACTGGATGGTCTTTATCCACGCCTGCTTGCCCGTCCTTATTTGCAGCCAACTCGTTAACTACACCTGATATATTCCCATTTCCGCAATTCGAGACTCGATTCTGCCATTCACTCACAGAACCTGCATTGTTTCCAAACGAGAAGAAATAATGATCCCAAGTTTTTTTTTGCTGTACCAAAATTCCCTAAAAAAAAAAAAGAAAAGAAAACATCTTTTGGTCCAACATTGCTCAATTGACTGAGAAATCGTTAAGAGGGCTGCAATCAGTCCATTTCATCTGGCCATATACATATAAGAAACTTTGGAGAGACAAAGATGTACAGATAACATATGTCCAGTCCAACTCGTCTTAGTAAATTCTCCTTAAGGAAAAAAGATTTAATTACATTAGATGCTTCTAAGATATCACATCTTCCTGATGAAAAACTGCGTGTGGGTTAAGGTATGATGACGTATAAACATGTCGATTATCGAAGGAAAATAGCCCACACATACTAGTATAATTTCCAATGTGTAGGGGGTGATATGACATAAGAATATAATAAGAGGGAAGAACTGTCTTGCTTTATACAGTAATTGGCTTTATTCAGAAAGAAATTGACAGAAAGTCTGGTAATATGGACCACAGTATAGCGCCATATCTGAAAAATGGCATTACCCTGACAAGCATGTAAATAAGCTAATAATGCATAACAGAAACAATAATGATGATAATATAACCAATTCTAAAATGTTTTCCAATTTGGTGTTATGTAAGGCTATTAGCCATTTCCAAAAGTGGCAAAGTTTTTGGCACGACATCAATGTGTAACTTTACCAACAAGGAAAAATGAAAATTCCCCTACATTTTAGTCCCATATTCTTTTCGTATGTTTAATTCTTACAACAGTGCCAGATATCTTATCATCACGTGAGTGTCTTGTCAGTATTCACCTTGACAGTGTTTGAAATGGGAATAGTTTCTGCTCAAGAAAATTTCCAGATATGTACATATTGTAGAAAAATGTGTCTAGCTAAATTTCTACTTTAACATCTATTTTAAAGTAAATTGACAATGATTAGCGTGACTTGAGTCATTTTACGGCATTCTGTCATTCTTTAAGTTGACTTATTCAATTTCCTATATGCAAGTCTATTCAAATTTACTTTCATTATATCACATCAGCATCATTCATAGTCTAGAAGTAAATGGATGTAGAGTTAATATGATATCGGTGTCGTATTTAAGAGTAAAGGCCAGGGTAATTTAAAACGAAATATAGACATCTTTAATTCATTTTAATTGCATGAGTGGATCTTTTAGCTAATAGTTTTCGTTACTAATATTTGATGCAACCCATATATGTTTGTACGGAAACATGGACAAAACAATGGAAGCTCATTAAAATTCAACCCAGCATTTCATATTTCAGTAACTCATATTCCAGCTAAACATTTTTATATTATTACCAATGCACTGTCTACATTGCAAATGAAAACATCTTAAAAACCTGTCCAAAAACATCTTTGGAAATTTAAATTAAATTTAGATGCACCACTTGTTTCATGTCCGTCTTATTATAAAATGCAACTAATTTTTAAATTAAAAAAGTGGTGAAATAAAAATCTTGTTTTGGGGACATATCTTAATTTAAGATGTTTTGATTTGCAGTGTAACTTATGCATTTTTAATGCATACCAGCACAAACTCATCATAACATTATATCGTTAAGATATAATGTTATTATCTCTTTGTATTATACATGTATTTTAAAAATTCTGTCCACTACATTTTCGACCATAAAAGCCTTAGAAATTGCCAAGATAAAAACAATAAAAAATAATCATTCTATAAATGCGCAACACGTTTATATACACCAATTTACTTTGAATGCAAATCTTTAGTGATATCTTGAACGTCATTTGAAGTCATAAAGAATCTTTTTATGGGAAAATAAATTAACCTTAATGTCCTGATATGCATCAAGATCATGAAGAGAGCTAATTGAATAAAGATCTTTCGCTATTGGATTTTTCTATAAAAATTCATCGCCGACTAAATTTCAACGTTATCTGTTATCGAAAACGGTTGAATTGTTGCTAGTCTGGTGTCTTGATGAGACGGCATAAATACGTCCCTCACTTGCCACATTATAAGATGCCATTTGCTGCCGCATGAGATGAATGCAATGGGATTGAAAAGCACTGAGGCATGCATTGTGTGCCTGCTTTCAGGGGAATTGAGAAGCTGCAAATGCTGTAACCTTTAAGCGGGTTCACGAGCAATGGCGCATGCTAATTAGACATTTGACACCATAGTTCATAATGCACTAGCACACATCACACGTCATTAAGTATGTCCTGAGTGAATTCCTATATTGCTTCTTTTGTTTTCTCGTTGCAGCATTTCGACGCTATTTGTAAAGCAGAAGTGGCCTTCTTCTTAACGAGACTGGTGCTAAACGTATGTGGGTTTTTTTCCTCTTTTTTTTATCAAGAAGCTCATTAAGACGATTTATTTTTCAAAGATTACAAGTTTCCAGATTGAAGCCATTTTCTTGGATGCACTCGAAAAGCTTATGGATGGCAACATGTGTCTTGCCATTGACAAAGTGCTTGTAGAAAGCTTACTGTTTTTTAATTGGCACCGATGCAAATAGTGCACTTGCTAACAATTTCAGTCTTCCATGTAAGGGAAAGGCGATTTTCTTCTTAGTGAGAATTTTAGGATGAGAAAAAGGGATAATCTAGGATTTTTTTTCCCTCCTTATTTCCCTCCAAAATTCCCAGATGAGCGATATTTTATGGCGTTGATGAGAAATGTTAGGGATGAGTGAAAACCTTTTTTGAAACTGGTAGAAAGTGGGATTCAGTAAGCACATGCATGCATCAGAAATCAATGGCATGCAACGGTTCTGAATTCAGGACACAAATTCATTTCAGAAATATATTTTTTTAAGTATAATTGATGGATTGAGTATAAAACTTGTATATCAATTCGAATGACGTACACTATCCCAAGTGAAAAGTCTCAAGCGACCTTATAAAAAAATCAGAATAATATGATAAAGAAACCCGCTAATTGACTAGTGAGTCTAAAGTGAATTAAGCAATGGGACAACATGAAATCCTATAATTAAATGGGATTTACTGTAATTAACTTTATTAATAATGTACCATGTATTAATATCATTTCGTAAGACCTATGAGATTCCACTGAATAAACATAGTGAACAAGATTTATAATTTTCAATTGAGATGAAAATATCATGTTCCATAATGTAATTAACTATTAAGTTCACGTATACTGAGATTTTTCACTATAGGGATATCAGGTTTGAAATGAAAATATTGTATTATTCAATAATTTGCAAAGTATTTGTCTAATACTAGCATATGCAGTGTTTTATAATACGCTTTTGTTAGATTATACTCGAAATCCATAGCTGAACGTTTTGTCTCAAAATCTGTTTCATTTACGTACATTAGCAGTGTTCGAACAACATTATTAAATTTTAATTAATAAACGTACGTTGTTCTATTTTCAAAAAAAAAATATCTGCATCGATGAATCAATAGAGGATCATGTAGAAATCATCATGTATTTTTGCTATATAGCTATCACTTTACAAGCCTTAATAAAACTTATGTCAAAAAAAAAATATTTTACTAATTACAGCTAGATGAAAAGCGCTGAAACAGGAAAGCACTTCTAGTTTTAATTTATGCGATTAGAAGGGTAACTTGAAGCATAAAGTATAGGTGAATCCATGAACTTTCCCATCAATTTAAGGCTTAAAGAATGGAGAAAAAAAGCATCGATTTTTTTAGAACTAAATTGCTATGTAAATAAGATCTTTAATTAAATTTGTCTTCGAAGAAATCGAGCAAATTTAAACGTCAATCAAGATCACGAATACACAGGCACTCCTGATTGCGCTAACATACAAGCTAGGGCCTACTAATTTTAAAGATAAAAATGTATGTAAATTGGTATCAAGATCCTTTATCCCAAAAGATATCACTCGTACGTTTGATTTCAAATTTAATCAAGAAAGGTCAAATCATCCTCAGCCCTACTAAGCTTCGCTTCAAGTTTTATACTGGTATAAGCTACAATGCATATCAAATATGCTTAAAGCCATCTTCAAGATCATTAATTCTGAACAAATTGGATTTTGTTTTAATAATATTGAAAATATACCTAAAATAGTGTTGGTGTATTGTTGATTTACAGATAGGCTTATAGAATATATATATTCAACGAAAACAAGTCGAATATTGCTCACGGAATGAACTATACGAATAGAGTTTCTTGATTGTTGGTGCGCGCTTATTAAATTTGGTTGCAAAACTAATAATAAAAACGCCAAAATTCAGTTTGTGTAGTTGAATTACTCGCCTTAAACGCTGTATTGAAAAAGTTTACTTTTGGTTTCAGGCCCTGTCAATTGTTGGTGTAGTGAAATTCTATCAAGACGTCAGGGTAGGAATAAGCTGGAAAGAACCAGAAGCCATCGAAGTCTAGAATAGAAGTATGTTGAAAACATTACTGGATATTCTTCCACTACAAAATATGGCGCTTCCATACGATTCGTGAAAAAAATGACATTTTATATAACGTAAATAAATGTAAATACTAATCAAAAGAAAGATTTCTAAATTTTATCATGAAGTATATAATATTCAGATAAGCATATATCGACAATTTCATTGATTATTATCCATGCATGTAAAACTGTGCATGATTACGGTTATTTTTTGTGGAAATTATTAGATTGTATAAATTCATCAGGACTATGAGGCTAAAATTTAATCGGCATATTAAGGCAATTTAATTAAAAATGAAAGTCCAATTTATAAGACGTTTAAATTAATTAAGCATAGGGAAACCAGACATTAAATTTATTAACAGCAATGTATTTAGAGATGGGAAACTGAATTCATAAGCGAATGTTATTTCACATGTTTTCTTTTTTATCATTTTTTTTTTCATTGAAGATATGAATATTTTTAATGATTAATATTTGTCTGTATCACACGTTTCCAGCAACATTATAAACTATCATTTCTGTACTGATTAAAACGATGGATAAATATTTCAAGAAATAAATTATTTATCAAAATATTGACGCAAGCTGTTTTATTTTAAAATGATATTAATGATTAATTGTACATTCGTAGAGATTTAAAATGAATGGAATATTAATGAACATGTGCCATAAAGCTCATATTGTATTCCTAACATAGAAATTGCTAATAGCGACCTGTTTTTTTATAATGCGAACGAAATTGAATTTTCAAGCTATAATGGGAAAAAATTTAAAAATGTTTATGGCATAGCCCAAATGCACTTCTTCAGTAATAAACATGGACGTAAATCATCCAAATGTTTCATCAATTAGTCTGAACTTCGTTACACAAGTCATATATTGCGATCCATAAAAGCTATTTATCCAAGGCAGCTCCAATTAATTCCTCAATTAACACCAAAAGTATTTTTTAACTTGAAAATAATGTATCTTTATCGCTAAAACGTCTGTGCACATTTTAATTGGATAACCAATGGAGCCAGCTGTTTACATGAAAAATAGTATGCATGTGTCCTAATGTCATTGCGTGCCAGAAGCTGCGATTCTTGGAATGCGTTTGGGCCTAGATCTAATTAAAATTAATGGAAAACTAAATTAAAAGGTTCAACCCAGTTTTAACTTAAAATGATTAAAAATTCCAATTCGTTTTACTTTGGCAATTTCAAGTATAGAGCAAGTTAAATATCAAATACGTTTTAACCCTTTCATACCTGGTAGTACTTTAAATACCCAAGGCATGAAAGGGTTAAAGTGGATATCATCATAAAGTATAATCTACAAACTAATCATCCATTCAATATAATACAAGTCTATACACCACTTTCGAGATCTCATCAAGAATGGAAGTAATACATGTACTTTTCTTCTTTATCGTTATTGTGGGGATATCGTTGGGCCAAATTTAATCGATTTCTCCACAAGTGGCTCATGGGAATATTACGAATACAGGGTGTAAGGACATGTTCTGTTGAAGAATGTATACTTGAAGTATAATGGGATACGAGGTGTACATCTCAATAACCATGGCGAAATATCAAAGCAAAACATCATTTATTATAAAACAATCAGCTGTATTTCATTATTAATTTCTAATATAAAACCAATTACACCTTTAACGCATTATCACTGTTCTCTAGCTCATTTCGGCTATCAGCTTTAACAGATAGTAGTTTCATAATACAATGATAGCATAGATTTGATATGGACTGAAAACTGCAATTGTCATTTTGGCCTCATTTTGTTGCTATATAGAGTAAAAAAAATGATATCTGACAGAAAACGTGACAGAGATTAAAAAAAACAGCCTTGATGCCATAAGCCAGGGCACATGGTCTCGTTATTTTATAGCAATAAAATACCATAAACGATCTTTTGAAAGTGGTCAATATAACTGGCATCTTTAAATTGATGACATTTGACGGATAGTAATTGGACATCTGGCCTTTGGAGAGAAATCAATGCGCTTCGACCATGCACCCAGGTCAATCTATAACAATTACTAGAGAACTCCTCACTGGTTGATGTCAATAAACAACTTTCTATACATCTTTATTTGCAACTATCCTCAATCCATAGCAAACATACATGTTATCTGTAGCTCATTACATGTATGACGAACAGGGTAAGACCGAGCCTATGCATTGCATTGAATTGAATTGAATTTCTCTACAGTATTTACATATTATCTTACATACTTAGCTTGAGTTATGGTTTAGGAATTAACAATAGTGATATAAGAGATGATAGGATTTTGCCATAAATATTTAATTTTCACAAATATTTTGTTATATTAAATTACAACATTTCGTATTCCATGTTATATCCGATTTCTGAAAAGGATGAATTAAGAAATAAGATTTAATGGAAAAGATTTTGAAAAAGTTTGAAAATTTTGGCCTTTTTAATCAAGTTATTAAAAACTGTAAGACGTTAAAAAAATTCATATCTTGATATTTTCTGGATTTATCTCATCTAGCCATACTGAAGCTAATACATTATTTATGGGTGAATTAACTATGCATATGCAGTTAATCAAACATTAAAATTTCATATTTATAAAATTCGGTAGATGTGGAAGAAACTCAGCCAAAAATAATAAAATATTTATAGCATTTTCCAAGTTTCATTATTTTGATTGCAAAATTTGTTAGATATACATAAATAAAAATCACTCAACATTAGATATTGTTTATCATTCGATGGATGCAGTCTTGGTAATGGTCTTGGTTTAAATTAATAATTGCGCTCTATAGCGTGTTAATCTAAATGGCTGAAACCTCAAAGCTAATAAGGTGGACGTTTCGCCTTGCATCACTGAGCTTCCTTCAGCAGAATAATTAGCAGCCATGTACCACCATAATTACTTGGAAGAAATCACTATAGATGCGAGTGTTTTGGTTGCTGTAGAATTTTCTTTATTAACTTGTGGTTTTCCTTAGCAAAGGGGCCAGGGCAGAGTTTTGTACAAGAAAAACCGCAACAATTATGCATAGCCTACTGGAAACGATTTTACCAAGCTCCTACATCTCAACTAAAACCACATGACATGAAGCTGGTAAAAAAATTGCGCAATTAAGACATCTAAAAAGTTTTCAATACTGGATGTTTAATAGTCTGAAATGACATAATAGATGACGTAATTAAATTTCAAGCCACATTATTATAACATGACATTCAAAATATACACTGATAATAAAATATTAATAAGGGATTCACTTGATTGAAGAAGCAGTTTCAATGCTTTAATTAATAAAAATGTAGGCAATATACAAACGTGAAATCATCAGTTATTTTAGAATTTGTTCCCTACAGACCTTATCCTGGATATATTAAAAAATCTCAAATATGAGACCTCATATTGCTTATGAAATTATGGAATATATCCCAATGCAAAAATTCTAAATCTTGTTGAATATGTCTAGAGTACGTGAATGGAATCTGATAATAAAACCATTATATATTATTATTAAGGGAATCTTGCCATATAGAATCATAGATTAAAATCCCTTTGATTTGCATTGTATCATTTGGTCCCATTTCTCGTTACGCAAAGTCTCACTATCTTATAAGTAGGTTTCGATATAGCATTAACATAGTTCCATAATCTCATTATTCTCATAATTTTTCTCTAGAGAATTTTCTTGAGAATACACTTTGTACACCTTTCAAAAGTTTACCAAATCTACATGTGTACATGTACTGCATATGCAAGTTGTAAAACGTATATAGCCTACCAAAAAAATTGTCTAAATACAATAAGCACATGCTAAACAAGATCGTAGCTAGAAAAGCCTTAAAGAAAACAAGCTTTTTCGAGAAGAAAAAAATATTCATATCCTAGAAGGCAACAACCGCATACTGATTGATGACAAAAGTTCGTTATATGCGGGGGCATGTGATGATAAATTGAAAATTCAAACTAAATTGCAGCAGTTGGCGTATGTTTGCAGTTATATATAAGCACGCACAGTGCCCTTAATCAAGCTGGCTTTCTATTGTGCATTTTTGGCAAAAGATACACACGTTTCACGAGGAGTATTGCATTGAATTAGCGAAACACCACGTGTATAGGTCTAGATCATTCAATCAAATATTAGTCATTAAATAAGTCAGGAGCCCGTGTAATCAGCGTTGGAATTGTTGAAAAAGAAAACGGGAATCCTCTCTTGATAAATATTCAGGACGACGCTATTCATTAACTTATGGTAATGCAAGTTGCGTCGCTGGCGATATATATCCATGTTGTAGGAAGGCAACAGAACATAAAGCTTTATGATCAAAGTAGCCTACTAAAGCTATCAAATCATGCGAGTCTGTGCAGCGATAGTGTTATAGCCTGCATCTCGTAAAACTTTGTCATTCCTTTGCGCTTGGAAGGAATAAAACGACCTGAAGAGGCATACTAATGGCATCTAGTTAAGAATATTGGTTTAATAGTTTCCATGAACGACAAATCACTTTATGGCGCGCACTAATGGTGACGAATCATTTGTGAACGGGCGTTTAGCTTAACAAGTAGAGTACAATTACTGGAAGACAATTAAACGTTGATTATCTGCTTGATGTGGCTTCGGTCTTGCATGTGCTTCTGTTAGACGGTGTTAAGGATAGCACAAACAAACCTCGTGACATCATAAGTACTTTTCTTGTGTATAACTAACCCTGCATGCACTATAAATGCTGAGAGCTAGGAAAGCTCATTTCCAAATTAAAATAAAGGAAAAGTTCTTATCGCCAGATACTGCAATACAGTAGAACCTGTCTAAACTAATACTTTTGGGACCAGAGAAAAATATTATTTTAGGCAGGTACAGTGTAAAATACAGATGCAAAATAAGGAATTTTCTATATTTTTGAATCCTTCATGAGTCCCTATAGCTATTGGTCGACACTATTTACGCAGCTGCAAAATAGGGAATTTCCCAGTTTTTTCAATCCTTATACGTCATATATAAGTCAGCAGTTATTAGGCATCTCAAATTGCCCTGAATTTCCCTGCCATTTTTGTTTCCATGTTTGATATTTTTTTCAGTTCCGTTTTTGATATTACTTTAAAAATCATTAATTTGGGACTAATAAAAAAAAATTAATAAGTATCACTTTATAGAGGTTTATTATTTTAGAGAGGATATTATTTTACACAAGTTTATTTTAAACAGGTTCCATTGGGATTCTCTGTCCAATAATAAAAAAAGTCCGTGAGTGAGACCAAGTTCTGAAAATATATACGTACTAGCTGCTAGTATATACATTATATGTATATGTTTTCCCAGTATACAATGAGCGCGCATGCGCGTCAAGTGGATAAAATGCATGACCTCGCCAAATTTATGGAGAATATATATATATATATATATATATATAATCAAATTTGTGCATACCAGGAAATAACGTACAGCATTAAATTCATTAATTCAGCTACTTAATTTCTGCTGCGTTGAGAATAGATATTAAACCGTTGAAAGGATTTCATTAGTCGTCACAACATATAAAACATTATTAACAATTTATCCGACAATTTTATTTCATCTAAATGTCGATAGAAATTAGGACAAAAGCAACGTAGAACTCACTTTCGACACCTATAGTCAGGTTAATTATTTATATGAATTATAGCAAACTGCAGATTATAAAATATATTTCAGCAATAGCTAACGAAAGTTTGAAAGTTGTAAAATTAATGAAGTTTCCAATTTCGTCACGTTTAACTACCTTTCATATTTTCAAGAAAAAGTGTCAACACTTTGTCGCATTTATCATGCTTTTGAATTTCAAACGGGTATAATCATGGCAGTGCGTATAAAATTACACTGTCATAAAGATGTATGGAGTCGTTCTTATAATTTATATAAGTTTATGACTAAATCAGGATGCTTCATGCATCCATGCATGGAGGAAAAATAGTTTTTTACCGTGAAGTTTGTTAATTTTTTTAAAAAAACATAAACTTGAGCAATTCAGAAAATTGCCGTTTACACAAAAGAATATATTGCGTTTTTCATCCAGTTTAGTGCTTCAGAAGGTATGCATGCATGTATGAAGCTCACAGCAAGTCTTTCCAAAGTACAAGCTCTTCCTGCTTCCTTAATTACCATTAGAATTTTCCAAATGATGCTCTGTTCAACCCTTTTTAGTATACATGCAGTTAAACAGCACTCCTTTTTAACTCTTTCTAGAATGGCTTTGTTAGCACTAGCATATTGTCTATTCTAGTTGCCACTCCAAAATGTAATTAACCGAATTTAGAGAACAAATAAATGCATTCTCGCATACTAAATGGGACATGAATCAAGAGGATCAACACTTAACATATAAAAAGCTTTTGACACAACTTTATTTAATATATAGTGATAGCAATTGCATCTCAGAGTGTCAATTGCATCATTTGGTATACGTGCTTTTCAGATAATGCAACGGTGTGTTTTGAATTTTGTTTGCATTTTTATGCAACTTGGTATTTGAACTTTTATGATGCAACATCCAATGACTTACAATATTATGCATGGCATATTGGTTAGCATCTGGGATACCGAAATGCATTTTTTTTTTAAATTGGAAAAAGAATGGCAGGCTTCAAACGAAATTTATATAGCAAAACGTTTTAGAATTGGTCATTCGAGGACATCATTCGACTATTTTTGAAACAATATAGTCTATGCAAGATAAAGCATGAATACGTTGAATATAGGCCACGTGTTAAATACACATAAAAGACAATTTATGGACAACAGTTTATGGAGTTCAATCTTTTCGAGTTTGTACTTGTTCCCATTGGCTATAAACGAATGATTCTTGAAATGGCACATTACGGCCCATTCCGAAATTCTATCATTACATCATTCTATAAAGAATTGCAAATGTCCCTTACTATCTCCTGGTGATTTTGGGAGAAAGGATCTCAAGGAATAATGTGAACTGATATTGTAATAATATGGTTTGAAAAAGTCAAGGCTGGTGCCAGAAATGAGCAAGCAGACCCTATAAAAATCACTAATCCGTTCAGGGTATTAATTTTAATTTAACAACGTACGGGCGGCTGACTTCACATAATTCCCATCTCCTTTTAGTTCTTATTAATTCAGTTGGGAGATGAAATTTCTGCAGATTGAGCTAGTTCTAATTACGCGAGCTTACATTTGCGAAGAGTATCCTATGGCCAAAGCAACGGGAGGAGGATTATTGGCTTATTTTAGCGATCATTATCTTTTGCCATGATGTCATGTAAACACGTTTAATTTGGGAAGATAAAGTGTCTACAAGGTAGCTCCATCTTTGCTTCTTAATGTATGATATATGCTAAATCACTTCACAACACGACATTAGAGAATAAGATGATGGATCGCGGTAAAACAATTTAATAAGAATTAGGCAACAAAACTAAAGAAAAGTGGTTTCTTACCATATAAAATAATTGATGCTATCAATCAATCGATGCATTCTCAAGTCGAAAACAAATCACGAATGGCTGGGAGTTTGTTTTGGAATGTTTGGTAAAAATACCTAAAAGTAAAATAAAAATAATTGAAAAATGAACCTTATTTTTAAGGCATTGATTGTAAGTTTTACCAACACGATTAAAAACTTGGGCAAACTTATTTTTCCTTTCCAAAGGGTATACATACACTTACACATATGCCAAACATGTCTCAAATTCTTAACATATAAGATAGGAGATATGCATATTTTAACGAAGGCTTTTGAATGGAATGGAAAATCAAACGTCTAAAACCTCGATTTTTTTCACTATACAAGTCCTTCAAAGTTTTGAAATGAAGATAACAAAATCGATATTTCATTAAACTCGTACATCTTTTGTGAGTATCGTAGGGTTTTTTTTCAATCGAAGTATCATAAAACGAGGAAATTGTAAGTTTACACTGCTCTTCCTTCTCGAGCTGCTATTGAATTATTAAACCTAAAAAAAAATCAAAAATTGACTTTCTGTCTAAATTCAATTGTTTCAATGAGGAAAAATTTTCTTGAAAAAAGAGCCATCTATGAATGTAAAACGAATTTCAAAATGCAAAAATTCCTAGTTCATAGCATTGATAGCTAGCACGTTCACTATGGTTGAAAAAGGTATATATGCAAATCCCTTCACTTGTAAATTATCGTCCCCAAAGGTACCATATCGGCTTTGCTATTAACGAAAACTATTGATTTTTAATAATGCTAAGTATCGACCTGTGGCATTTCCGACGCAGACTATAAGATAAAACGAGGCCAATATACAGTATGATTAGTCTTTGTGAATACATCAGCAATCGATTACAAAATCATGAAGTAAAATCGAATTTAAATAACTTTCTGCCAGAATGAGTTTATCGCTTCCAAAGTAATGATAAAAGTAAAAAATACGAAGTCGAGAGAATCCCTTCAATTCTGTAAACCAAGAATTTGTCTGAAGAGCACTATCAAGTAAATTCGTTTATGCATCAGTAAGGTTTCGTATAGCAACAACTGGGCTAAAAGCCAATTTAAAAGCTATAAAAGTAATATATCTGTAAACAGTAAAAATCACTTACATGGATAACGATTTTTCAAGTGACCTAAGCAGTCAGATCGTTATATCCGGATTTAAGAAAAAGCATGCGTATACATGTAATTAATAACAATAATAATGACGTACATTAACACAGAAATACAAGTTTAAAATTAATTTACATGTACTTATGTGTTGACTGAAAAAAATTGTTTAGTATAGTAATTAATTAAGCGGTTTAGAATACAGCTAGGTAAAAGGAGAAATATAACTTTTTTATGGAAACGGATATCTAAAACTGGAAAAAGTGCATTGAGAAAATAATTAATGGTTCATGTAGTTCTGAATTTCAAAATTTAAACAAACATCAGCAGTTAAATATATGTATAAATCAGTAATTTTTAAATTTAACTTAAATTTAATCCCAAAATAAGAACATTTTTCTTTTCTTTTTGAAAGTTAATGTTTAGATTGTGAAATAAGTTTTTTCATAAAAAAATTTCAGACAAAAATACAACAACTAACTCATTTTGTTATTACATTACAAGTATACACTTAGAAATAGAGAAAGGAGGAGGAAATTTAAATCGTTTTAGGCGAATGAAAAGATCATTTTTCGTTTCAAAATGAGATCACTTTGTCGGGATTATCGTTATATCCGACATCGTAAAATTGAAACAAAATTACTGTCCGTCCATGACAGACTAACCAAACACATTGCTCGAGTCGTTATACCCGGAGTACCGCTGTATCCGGTATCGTTATAAGCGAATTCCACTGTAATTCTGAGAATTATGCTTTGTCTGATGTATGAAATGTAGGAAATAAAATGTGATGTTTCAAAACTACGTATGAATAAAAAACAACGTTGTAAGGCGTCGTCATAATGCAAGCCGCTTCGTTTAATTAACCAGAAAATTTAATTAAGAGACGATTTCTTACATGTAGGTCTGATTCTATTAGATTTAGATGAAGTCTGTTTCCGCTCAACGATGCACATATCACAATCACATCATGGATTCTTGCGTATACATTTAATATACAAACTTCTAAGAGAGCATTATAAGATGCAATGGATGAATTTTATTGGTACTTTCTGAAAAAGAGATGGCATACTAAATTAAATGTAAAACCATTTCATTGTTTAAATCGATTGATGCTGCTCATGATCACGTGGAAATTAAAATTTATCTCATACTTCACTTCGTTTTTACTTCTGCAGGCATACAGTATACATTTTACAGAAGCATATACATGTAGGGTTAGTTTGAACAGTTTTAGGAATAATGTAAATGTTAATTCTCTTATTTTCTCATTAATTTTTCATAATATTATTGTAGTGAAGTAATTTAGGATTACATGCATTAGGCTAAAATCTTTTTTTATTCGCTGAAAACTTTTAGAGCTTAACAAGCAATTATAATCATGCCATTCACGAAATATTTACTCTTAATTCATTAACATTTCCGCACTAGTCTACAGTAAATGGTAATGGAATATTTTTTTTAATCTTATAAAGTAACATTATAACGACGTTAGATTGTTGAAAATGGGATGCGATGGAGGGCAATTATTTTCAATTTAAAATGTTTAAAGAAAAGGATGTTTAAAGAAAAGGATGTTTAAAGAAAAGCTCGGATATTTTGCAATTTTTTCTCTAGCTTCCATTAAAAGTTGCGTTAAATTGTAGAGCTGATGTACGAAACGAACTTTTAGAAAAACACGAGTGTATAAAAAGCTGTGTAATTATGGAAAAAGTAATTATCAGGCTATTATGTGAGGTTCGGTTAAATCGGTTTTGTTCATTGCCAATTTCCTTTTAAGCTTATTGGATCTGCCGAAAACTTTAAGTTAACGAAAAAAAATGGTTTTAATGGGAAATTTGAAACCTGGATTAATTCTTTGCTTTTACGGGAAGGAAGAAAACTAGAGAATACTTTATAGGCATTAAATTGCGAGTTTCTAAAATCACAAATGCTTGGTTATGCATTATCCACAGGCATTTTTATCAGCAATTGTTTAATTTATGACTAGTCGTTTATCTTAAGATGAAAAGCGCCCATGTTTACTGAAAATTTATTATATAAAAATGTCACCGTATCTCAATAATTCAGCCATTCTATTATTTAAGTGATCACACTCAGAATATATTGCTAGAATGATATTTTTATCTATAAAGATTAGCTCTTGTGACACGAGTTGATAAATGAATAGAATTATGGGTCATTTAAAGTTTCTAATTGAGGAGGTTATAATTAAGTGAATCGATAACGTACAGTATATATGACTTTACTTGACTTTTAATAAATTGTTTTCATTATGTTGTTATATGTTAACATTTTGTATTATAATAAACTTACCATTAATGACAGTTACTGCTTAATTTAACAACTCAATTGGTGCAATTAGGTATTTCAACACGTTATGGATTTCTTATTAAGGCTCATTATACTTTCTGGAGCAAGACCTATATATATTTACATGTAATGTTAAATTTCCAAGGCCATTTTCTCCATAACTTATAAAAATAAATTAATGAAAAAATTTCTCAGTATTCATCATGTTTTGGTGCATTCAGCTGGATATTTCATTTCGTCAAATTCAACAACATAATCTCATAATTGCATATATTTGAAATCGGGATTTTTTTAATTGATGGGACACTAGCAGCCCCAAATGATGATATATTAACCTCTTAAAAACATTTATTTAAAAAAATAACTGGAGGTAATGCATATTTAATACATAGCTAGCTGGATGCATCAAAGCTTGATGAAAATTGAGCAATTTTTTCATTAATTTACTTCTATAAGTTATGGAGAAATGGCTTTCGAAAATTTATCATTAGGCAGGCTATAATACTTGTGCCATAGGATAATGAGACTTATAAGACATTAAAATTTTGCGATTATATAAAAAAAATGTAAGCAATTTCCAAATTCTTGGAATAATAGCTCGTTTTAATGGATAATGGCTGTTAAAAAACTGAACTATTCGTAGAGAAAATATGCTTGAATTCTAGGAATATTTCAAATAATTTTCAATCGAATTTCCGTGATATCGTTAAGAGCAAATTATATACATTGTAAGGTCATTCATGTTCAATTTTAGCTTTTATAATAATAATAAATGACACGTATATGAAAATAGCTTATCAAATAGAAAGATGCCAAATCCAAATGACATTTATTACGTCAACGGTGTTTGCTGATAACAGTCATTCAGATTTTATTAATGCTTCCAAAACGCAGTAGTTCCCTTATAAAAAGCAATTGAAGGTTGAATTGACGAGCCTGCAGAAATTCGTGGAAGTAATAATGAAGTTGGCATGTTAGCTGTCTTATAGACTTAACAACTCACCCTTTATTGGCTTTATGTATTCCCTAGAGACATTCGTGAAATATTAAAACCCAGATTACGTGCAGTTACACACAAATCATATACTTCTTACTAGCAACATCGAAAACTATTAAATCCTTAAATAGAAGAAAAGATATCTGCTTTCTGCGACTGTTATTTAAGCTGCTATATCGACATTGTTGATATTTGGAGCAAGCAATTTTAGAAATACCGGATTAATACTGTTTATCTCGTAAAAAACTACGACATTATAAAGACAACATCTATTTTTCAAGCTAGTAGGCCTACATTGTTACAATATATTATTGATGAATTTAAAAACTAAAACAGATTATATTGATTCCTATACATGGTAATCACATTCAATTGATATAGATACCCTTAAGAATCTTATAATTGTTTTACATGCAAGCAGGATTAATGTAAATGGCATAGTAATACCTACAATATTTCTTTAATCTAAGCTGTTTACGTACATGTACATTATATATCTTATTTTCAAATAAATTATTACTATTAATAAACTAACAGTACACGTTAACAGTGTCCTAAAATATGTAATAGCATATTTATTACACAAATTAATTCATAACGTTATGACTATCTTATGTGACTCATTATCAAAATTGCCGAAATGGATATAAGATAAAAACATTTTTAATTCAAATAAAGTACTATTTGTGTACAGAGAATAAGACTTGGCAATTTTCTAATGCTAAAAGCATATTCAGTTATAACTAATACATTATTTAAAATTTAAGTGGCTAATAACAAATTTACGAGAGATTTCAATTTAATTGCAACCCAGAAATCAATAAATCTTCATTAAAGATTTATTTAAAATGGCTAATAAATTCTAGAAGCAATTATTTTGCAAATAATTTTGTTATAACTACCGCCTGTTGGTTAAAATATATTAAATTATTAACAACTTCCTGTAGAGAATAAGTAAAAATAAGCAGCTAATGTAGGGACTATTAGAAGCAGAGGCATAATAATAAATAGCAACACCGCATTGCAACCATGTTGTATGTGATTGCCTATTATTAGGGGTATGCAATATAGAAAATGTTTTTAAACTTGTATTTAAAGCTCGATTAGAAAAACCCAGAATATTATTCCTATTCCAGATACGAAGCGTAGTGGTTATTAATGCCTTAATTATAAAGGATGACAGTAGTGCACAATTTATGAAACGTAATGCTATAAAAAAGATCCATATTTTTTTCTGACATTTGTTAATAAAGCTTTTAAAATTGCAGATGCTTACTTTAGCATCTCTTTAATGGAGTTTTATCAGTGTTAAAAAATAAAAAGGCGAGAATTACTCGTAAAAGGATTTCAGTGCAATGCATTAACTTAAATATTTCATATAATCAATTCCTATTTTTTATGCTTTCGAGAGCCCAAATATATTGTCTGTTGAGTTTAGCATTTTAACAGCTTTTACATTACTCATCGGTAGAAATTAATGAAAAGCAGAGCCGGTGCCAAACTTTATGGCCTTGTAAAAAAATACATTTGAACAGAAATTTACTTCTTCTTTCTTCAAATCATAAAAAATATTAGTCTAAAATATTAAGGTTTAATAATTCCCGTTGGCATAAATAAGTTTACATACGATTATATTTCAGGTCTACCTTGTCATACGGTTCATATTTCGATAAACCACATAGGAGCAACACGTCATTTGCAGTGTTATATAATTAACAAATTTTTTTTTAGATTTTATTCCGAACAATAATTGCCAATTACAGTTTATTGGTAGAGGAAACTAAATTAAATATTGACAAATCCCTTTGCTTCCAATTAAGGCTCGTAGGATTGTCAAAAGCCCATAGAAAGCAATTTTCTTGTAACAAGTTAATTATCGCTCTACTTGAAAGGCTGTAAGATTTCAAGAAATCCCTGACAGCATTTCACATGTTCCTTTATGTCAGTTACAAACATTGAAGAAATCACGAAGGCTTTTCACCCTTATTAATTATAATTGGACAGTTTGTATAATGCTAAATCCTTAAATTCAACTAGAATACAATAAACACTATATAATTCAGGTGGATCCATAATCGAATATCTTTCAAAAAATATTTAAGCTTGAAGGCAGTTATAATGTACCTGATATTCTTTAGATTTGAAAATAATTATTGTTGATATGTATAATAAAACTAATATTCAGTTTTGAAAATTATCAAGTCATTAATATAATATTACAGCTGATGTTATATTCCAGCACTATTCTTTACGAATGATATGGCAACTTATTCAGTTCCAGAATAAATTAATAAATCTGTTTTAGATAAGCTTATTTTATATACTTTCTCTTGAATCAACATCAAGTTATATGAGATTTCTAATGTTATCATCATAATAATTATAGTAAAATGTTAGAAATATCCATGTTGGAACAAGTTTATAAATTTTAAATTTTATAACAGTGTTTTAAAATCAACTATTCAGCTGGTTTTGAGTTTCATATACATGTAGTTATAGAAACTAGTATACGTGTCTTAAATATTCCCCTAGGCTTTTTATTAATCAAATAAATTTACTCAACTGGAATAAAAGCAAATAGCAAAACTGGCTTTAAGGCTATGAATCTGTTTTCTTATACCAAACAGTAACCTAGTTTTAATAAAATACGCAAATGTCATGAGGCTGTTTATATTTTCTAGCATCTGATCTATGACTCTCCCACCTGTTTACAGAATGGTGCTTCCAAAATTGCTTTCCCCGAGAAATTCGAAACTTGAAAGGGTCCTAACTTCCTTCAAGAAAAGGAAATTGAAAGTGAAAATCACCAAAGTTGGATAAATGAAATTGGTGAAGTGTCAGGCGATATCATTGTTGACGTGAAGAAGAACTGATGTGGAGCAAGGTAGTGAAAATGCGTCTCCATTGTGTGAACGTTGACTGCAATATCAGCGATTGGCTTCTGATTTAAAAAAAAAATCCAGGCAGTGGTCTTTTTGTACCCTAAAAGTATGTATTTCATGGAACACATTCTACAGCCGTATCCTCAATTTACTAGAATTGTGCTTTCTCTATAGGTATGGAGAAAACTTTCTAGGAGATTTTTCTTCTGAAGACGAGAAGACGAGCATTCATTTTGAGGTAACCTTTTCATTGAAGAAGTACAACAATAAAATCAGATTGCTGAATCTCCCAACAAATGAATTCGCCAGAGGCATAGATTCTCATCATCGAAATGGCTTTCCAGAATGAAAATTAATGAGACATTCTTCAGAAGTGAAGGTGTTTCATTAAAGTCGTCTATTGGTAAGACAATCGCTCCCTCTTTATTTACTACCCAACGTTTTTTTTCTATAGCCAAGCTCCTCTCATTACAAGCAATATATACGACTCTTGTACGTGATGTTGGTGCAATTTGTGCAATGCAATTTGAGCAATTCTACAAGATAATACACATAGGGTGTCTCGCATGATGTTCTTTATTTTTAAATATCAATAAAAGCTTTGAGAAAAAAGGGTAATATATCTAAGACTGCACAAGTTTTTCATTCAAACTTTGAAAAAAAAGAGGGTTTTATTACTTCCCTGAAGTAATCATAAAATTGCAAGGGAAGAAATCAAAATAGCATTAGGCAAGAATTGAGCAGGAATTACCAATTGAAAAATTTCCAGTGGGGTTATGGAGAAAGCCTATGAGGATATAGGCCTTTGAGAATAATGAGATTATGGAACATGCTAACCCATAGACCTATGCAAAAGAAATACAATTCCAAATTCCTGTAGAATGAGACACTTTTTGCATTCGGGAATCCATTCCGAAATACATTCGATAATGCATTTCTCTGTTAGAAATGCATTTGAAAATGCATTCCGAAAGCATTTTTATTTTGCATATGGGAATGATACTATGCGAGGTAAGCATGAGATCCCAATTGCAAATTATAAAATTGTTGACTATGGTCTAGCTTATTAGACTCATACAATCTTATTACTAAGTGAGTCATGCCATATAGCGAACGTTCCATAAAATCGACATTGGGGTCTTATTTGGTCCCATTGCTTCATTGCTTGTCTCACATAGTCTCGTTAGCATGGTTTTCTCTATATAAGTTCCCTTGGGTTTTCACTTAATATATTAGTTAGAAGTATATGTTTGTACGTATATAACATGAATAAAACTTTTATAATATTCGTAAGGGCCGGTTCTCTCTTTATCTAAGCAAACGAAACCTGTCATTCGCAACTAGTATCAACATTTGATCGTCCAGACTACTCCATTAGACCCGATCCGTAGGAATTTCAGTCACTTCTAAAAGCTAAATGGATTGGATGGACCAAAGTTGGTATTTGTGTTATCGTTTAACGTGGATATTTTAGTCCGTAACAAAATATTCGACCTCTTGACAACCTGATACGAGGATGTAATTTACATCAATGGATGTTAGTAAACAACCTATCGGAAGACCATATCTTAATTGCCTGGCCTCCAAATTATGTCTAATGCCTTTACTGATTTTCCAATTTGCATACAAAAGTTTTGACTAAAGCTTCGTTTATCGAGTTTTTTATGATCAACCAAAACATGCAAGATTCTTCTAATTCGTTGTGATGATGTTTAGCCATAGCGTATTTTTGTGTTTTAAACATTACATGTCATTACAGCTGAGGATGTTTAATCCGGTTTCAAAGTGGAGCTTAGTTGCGAAAGGCAAGCAAGCATGCACAATGGCTTTTATTTTCCACTTAAATAAGCAACCGCACGGCACTTCCCCACAAGTTCATGCATGCTAGCTAGAGCATGCTCAGAATCCGAAATTAATATGAATTTGCATAATTGCACGCAATATTAACCTTCTTTGAAGAAAAAGCTCGTTTCACGAAAACACCGCAACATCTGCGAATGTTGCAATTTTGATATCGAGTCACACTTGTTCTTCTCATAGAATGGATTCAGCCTTGATATTTTGCAAAAGCTATATCTGGATGATGAAATTTGTAAGACAGGCAAGTATCCATTTGTAGGTCGATCTATACAATAAGTTCACCATATAGTTAATACAAAGTGTACATGTATAGATTCAAGTCTGTTTTCGTAAAAATGCGTGCATATTGGTGTAAAATATTCATAAAAATGAGATGACATACTGTAAGTTTAATAAAGTTTTAAGTGCAATTACATGTAGGTTAATTTATTTTAATGCATAAATGGATTTCTTACATTCACTTTCCTTGTCAAAATCAACAGTATACTGTGTATATACTTTTCAGAATACTAATTACAATTGTATACTTACACCTTATTCTCACCTATTTTGATTTAGCTCATCTAATGTGGATCAGGTCAAACTTTCGTGTGTTAATTCCCACCTTCGAACTCAGTTAAACTGGTCACGTGACCATAGTATACAGGGCGCCCTAAAAGTTGAACACCATTTCAATGTGCATTGCAAGATGGCGGATATCGCGTGACGATAGTATACAATGCGCCCTAAAAGTTGAACAAAGACTTCATCCCGAAAAGTGAAGCCACTTTGAAACGAGGTGCAGACGACAGAAAGACGTGATACACATCAAGTGGAGCTGCCATCTTGATTGGATTCGCGCAACTCGATCAATACTTGATGGACATCAGGACTCTTGATTTGGTAGGTGTGAAGAAGGTGTTATTTCGACAACTGAAAATCAAGTATACTTTTTCTAGCTAGTATACTTTACTGCAAAGTGGGCTGAATGTATATTAAGTTGTTCTAAAAAAGTGCACTTGGTGTACTTTGCCAAGTACATGTATACTTTCCTTTTGACTATACATGTAGGTTTTACATGTAAATCTTCTTACAAAAGTGCTTTCCAAATTGTACCTTCTTTATAAGTTAATTTTTGTCTGCTTCATGCTTTTACGAGCTCGTACATGTTCATTTATTTAATTAACCGCTGCAATAAAGAAAATATTGCAATATTTTCAACAATTTATGCATTTAGCAAAAAATAAAATTCATAAGAATTAAAGGGACAAGAAAGTTTATCTTATAAAATTTAAATGGAAAATTTGCTGCATCTCATAATGAAAATCTCATAATTTAAACTAAACAAGAAAATATCCCTATTGTATTTAAAATTCTGTATAGAAAAGTTTAATTGCAACGAGTTCCAAATAGTCGTTGGACACGTTACATCAGAACTTTGTTTAAATTTACATGTAAAAATTACATGAGAAAACACAGTACAGGTACTGGTGTTTCAGGCACCTGGTATAATGATTTTTTACTGTATTGAGCAAGGATGGAATAACTAAACTTACGATCCACTTTAGCAAAACTGTAATATTTATACAGTAACCTATAGTGTGTTTGTAGTATTTAAAAACCTATTAGACTTATTATACCGTGATAGTTGAATTGTGTGGTTATACTTTCGGATCACATTTTGCATTCATAAGCAACTTGAAACGTGAACACGTTAATCATCAGTTATTCACTCGTCTGCCGTTTACAACAGCCCTTGTATAATTAAGGATGATTTACATAAACTGTGGGATGTATATTGGATACACCACGTTAGCATATTTTTGTATAAAATACTTCCAAGTGCAATTTATTGTTACGAGACTATAATTTCTCAAATGCTAGAAGCATTCATTAAATTTCCACTAGCACCATATTGGTGTATAAATTTACATTCATAATTGATGGACGGCGTAATGATTCCAGAAGTGTAGCATAACCATAGGCAAATTCAAAATGTCATCCAAGATCTACTTAACGTATTAACAAGTTGCACGCAATGAATAGGAACAGTATTTCGAAAATACATGTACAGTAGACGTAGGTTAAAATACTCATAATGTTTGCATGAATTATATTCCTATAGGCTTCATTTTTTCAAAACAAGTCATTGATTGTCATGTCAGCTAATCCCATATGCGATGAAAAAAAAGGGATGCCTCCTGCAGTATTTTCGCGTTTTTAGTGATTTTCATGTCTTTTTTATTTTCTTATTATACTTTTGATGTCATTTATTCGTATTAAAGAGCACAGCAGCTGCTGTTTTCGATATTTAATGATTAATCGTATATGAAATATGCACTAATGTATATATAGGTTAAAGATGAGGAATGGCATACAGTACAACATAATTAGTAGCTAAGCCCTATATATATTGGTGATACATTTAGTATATTCAAATCTAATTTTGCCAACCTTGATTTGTAACGATCAAAATTATTTGATTAGAAATACGAAGGATCGAGTAAATACAGTAGTATTAAACGAATTTAAATATGATCTCGATATGTATTTAAGTTATTATACTCACCCCTCTCAAAACATTGTCTCGATCCAACTATTTTCCTTAAAACATATACAGTACATGTACATGTACTAAACTGTTAAAATTAATTCAAAAACTAACATGTAAAAATACATCCTACCGGTACATGTACTTTAAGCTTGTATCAACTGTATATGCAATACAGTGTAGTTAATACAGTATAATATAAGTTGGACTTATGCATGTGACAATTATATTTTCGAAATTGTCGTTCAGATGTCATACAGATGAAAATGTAACGGTTAGTTAAGTACTCGACTCATTCTTATTCCCATTACAAATGGCATATAAGTTTGATATAATAATTAAGAGGTTCAAAATTCCTGATATGACAGTCCTCCTGACAGTGCATGATCTCAATAAAATTTTAGTTTGTTTTGTTTTATTGTTCTCATTGAACATGCTCACTTTGCCAAATTATTCTTTGGCGTTTTTTTTCTCCTATAACAGTACAAAGCAAGCCTCGTAATTAAGATAAATTACCATTTCAGAAATTCCTTCGTATGTGACATTACACCATCGTAGGCTGGTCGTGAGAGTTTGCTAAAATGGGTTTTCAGACACTAATTGTAAACAAAAAGCTAACATCTTTTAGGGAAGACTTTCATTTCAAACTGGAATAGACATGTAGTGCTACCAGACACCAATACACAAAAATGCAAAAAACGTCTCAATGGTCTCTCCTTGAATTTTCTATACCCGTTTCATTTATATTCGGAAAGATATTTCAAAATACCCCCGATGTTGACCGGAACCTCAAGAATCAAGATTTATGAGATTTGCAAGAATCGATAGAAAAACACCAGATTTTATCATTTCGAGGTATACACTCACTTACTTGGGATTCCCACTAAGCTTTCTAGCTGTTTCGTGGGTCATTCCGTGATCGTAAAGTGCAAATGGTTTAAATGTTTGCCTGCTTATAGCAAAACTCGGTCAGTAGCCTATTATTCAACATCAGGGGAGCTGCCATGATGATGGATTGCTCTGTAGAGCAGAAGCGGATTACTATATCTAGATCTTCGAAGTGTTTTGTTTTTGTCTTATTACCTTCAGAATGTGGTGAAAATAAATTACCATGAGTTTTGTACTTAGTACATATGTATTGTGTTCAGAATTTTCTAACTTTTGATGTCACGCAAGCTTTTACTAATCTTCTTGAGCTGCTTTAACATGCAAGTACAAGTACAGTAGAACCTGTTTGAAATAATATTCAGGAACAAATATTATTTCAGACAGGTTTATCTGTAAACATGCTACAGTGTATACAGATGAGAAATAGGGAATTTCCCCTTTTTGAATTTTTAATGAGTCACTAACTATTGGTCGACACTATTTCATAGCTGCAAAAGAGGGAATTCCCCATTTTTTGCAATCCTTATATATGTGTATACATGTATAGATGAGTCGGTAGTTATTGTGTATCACAAGCAAAGATTAATTGCCCTGCATTTACCTGTCATTTTTGTTTCCATGTTTGATATTTTTGTTCCCATGTTTGACATTTGATGCTGTTCAATTGTAGATATTCCCATAAAAATCATTGGGACCAATAAAAACTATTAAATATCACTTTATGGAGGTTTATTATTTTATAAAGGATATTATTTTACACCGGATTATTTTTGACAGCTCTATTTTATGCTAATCGTTATAAAATATCAACTATATCAACGTACAAGTATGTTAAGAGAATTCAATAAATATATCTTACAAATAACCAATATGGTGCTCTTACAAATTTTATTTTCCAAGAGCTCATTGGTTTGACATTACAAATTGTCTTCAGCCTTCATGTAGCCTCCATTTGGAACAGTCAAGAGCTTTTAACTTTATTTTAAGTTTATCACAAGGCTTTTTGGATTTTTTTGCTTTTTGGCTTTTCAATTTCAAGTCGTGGGTTTCGATCAGTTAATGCAGTCTCATCTTAGTGAACTGCAAATGGCTACCACAAGGGCAAATAGACAATACATTTGATCACAGGACGTAAGACAAGATACGCTTGAAGGCAATGGACATTGATGGATAATCCAAAGAAAAAGTGGACACAACAGATGATACAATCGTGCAATATATTGTAAGGAAATCGCTGGGGATGAGAAATTGAGGTAAGATATTTGAACGCTTTTAAGGAATGTATTTTTGGTAGCATGCATGACTCCACTGGCAAGGTGCATTTGTACGTATAGTAGCCCTATGTACATGTACCTTGCAAAATTGGTTAAAAATTTAAGCAACTTCCCAAGAGAAAAAAAAGTACATATGGGATGGCGTATGTGAAACTGTAGTTTCTTAAAGATGATATGTAAGGGATCGATAGGAATTACCCATGTAAACTACCTCAAATAAAAATTCAAGCCAAAAATCTATTGCGGCTATACTTTAATCAACATCGATTATTCCTTCATGATAAATATAGCGTATACCTGCGTATCAACTGCTGCATATAAATGTAACAGGTTTGTTTATTATAATGAGGATATCTTTGTTTGTCTATCCCACATGCAAACATAAACAATGCTCAACAACTGCTATAAATGCAATATACCCGAAAGGAAAACTGCCAACTTTTTGAAAAAATTTCCGGAAATGTTTACCCGCTGTGTTCTATTAATTTGGAAATGGATGGATTATATGAAGGCGGTATCACGTGATGTTGTTATGCAAAGTCAGGATAAAATTGATCCCATTGTTAGGAGTATCCACTTCGTTAACTTATCATGATCATCCAATTAAAGCATACACAATTCTGATACACAAATCACAGAGTCATCGATCAAAGGTTAGGTATATTTTTGGGTACACTAGCATTTTTATAGCACCCATATTTTTGGGTTCTAAAGTAAATATGAAAATGAAATTTAATAAAACCTTTTCATTATAAGCATATTTTTACAAATGCACTTTTAAAAAATATTGATTAGCAGATACGTCGAGGTACAAATGAGGCCAAACCACACTATCTAATTCTTTCCAACAATGAAATAAACCAAGAAATGATATGATTTGACAGGAGCAGTTTTGTTCTTTATACTGACATGTATGAAGGGCAGCAGATGTAACTCTCTCAAACAAAAATACCCTCTTTCACCAAACAACTACAGTGTTCGTTGAAGCATTTCAAGCATCAAAGCATGAAGACCCTCTACAGACAATTCAATGGAATATCGGTGACCATCCCAGATAGGTTTTGATATGGGTGCTTAGGCCAAAGAAAAGGAATAACAAACAACTGGAGCGCAGAAACAAGTGAACCTATTCAAGAAATACAGAGGAATTTTAAATCACCTGTTCGTGTTGACTATTATTTCTACTTGAAAAGCGCAATTCTCGTGCTCTCAAATGCCTGTAATTGTCATCGTTCAGTTCGTGGAATTTAATGGCTCCCTTTCCCCTTCCTTTTAGCTAAAATTTTAAACCTAATTCAATTTCTTAAGTGCGTGGCTTCACTGTTTTTGACTCAATGACTAAACCAAAGCATCAATAAACGTTAACTTATTGCAATTCCAACTGAAAATGTTCTTTTATCGATATAGTTCAAACAATGGCATTTCAAGTGTATATATAACTTGATAACAAAACATGTCTGGAAATAAAATTCAGTTACAGCAAAGAAAAGCACATCTGTCTCAAACTAGCATAAAGTTGGTTGGTTAGTTTTTTGGTTTGTTGGATAAATACAATTGTACACCATGTACACGGAAAATACACTATCAGATTATATAAGTTAACAAATATCCATATGCACAAACCGATACATGTATAGCAATGCATTAATTAATGATAGACTTCATAATAAAATGTCACAATAGAATGTCTTCGTTGCTCTGGTTAACAAATTTAAACAATTTTATATGTTATAAAGAGGTAATTTTTATTAATAGTTGAAAGCTGGATTACCACACTGATATTTTTTTAAAACAATTAAGTGTAATATACATGTCCAGCTATTACCACGTGTTATTCGTAGAATAACATTTATAATAAGTTATCTCGTATTGATAATTACAAAACTATTATTTCAACTAACCAATCAAATTGTAGTCATCCTTCACAAAAATACATGATTGCATAATCTTAAACTTGTTTAATATACATGTAATTTAGTTTACCATGAGATGAAAATATTGTTTCAGCTTAATTTGAACTTGTTATATTATGGTTATTAATATACGTGACTGCTGCATGCCATGAGCAAAACAATATTTAGTGTAGGCCGATGAAGGTTGACAGCCGTATCATCATTTAACCACTATTACATGTAAGTGCTTATTTAAAATAATATTATTACTATTTAAAACAACAATGATTATATAAACATTTGAAATACGCTCCCAGAAAGTTAATGAAATATTAAAGTCGAAAACACTGTTTATCAACAACTAATAAAATAACAACGGTACATGTGCTATATTGAAACCGACAGCTATATAGGGTGGACCAAAATCAATACCGCCCCCACTTTTTTCTTAATTATTATACAATGTAGGTATGCAAATTCGTTAATACGGTTTTATAGGAAGTCATGTGTGCTCTATCCGCTGATGTGATTGCATTTTACACACGAGCATTTTTTGCCGTAACACTAACCCCCGTACCACGTACAGTTGCACAAATGGCGCAGCCTGAGACCAAGCTGCGTCTCAAGTCCTGGGATTGGTACCACAGCTAGTTACATCTGAGACACAGATCAAGGTTGGTCAATGAGGTACCTTGAGACGACAGTTTTATAAATGGCGGAATAAGACAAATTTCACGCGCACCATGTTGCCAGATTACAATTCTCATTTTTCCTTATCAATCGGTGCTGTCGAGATACAGATATTGATAAGGAATCTGTGATATTTTCGATTTTTCTTGCCTGGAGCTCCATCTCCCATTAGATGTCAACGATTTGGAAACTGTGGTACCGAATTAGCTCAAATTTCGAGCTTTCGGCTCATCGGAACAGAAGCTTAAGGTGGGAAACTGTGGTACGGGGGTAAATGTCAATTTAGGAAATAAAAGAGATGTTCTTAAAAGCATATAGCAACAACTTTAAATATAATTGCCAATGAAGACGAAAGCAATTGATTTCATACAAACAGTCCATTATATTGGGTTTTTTTTTATAATTTAACATTTTGTCCTAAGTGTTACGGCTTAAATGTTATAATTTGGGTTTCCGTGAACAAATGGTCGTATGTAAAATCTAATAATATCAGTGGTTAGAGCACACATGATGGCTTCCTAATTAACCGCATTAACAGAATTTTAATAACTACATGTATAATATTTAAGAAAAAGTGGGGTGGCACTGACTTTTCGTCCACCCTGTATACAGGTGTTGGTCAATACAAGAATTCAATAATTGCCTTCTTCTCGTTATTGCCTAGCTTTGGTCATATAGAGCAAAGAAAATTTATCACATACACGTATGCACATTCTACATCATGAATACGAACCATAGGCAACAGGGGAATTCTTTGTGAGAAATGTATGGTATGCTGGCATATATGACTTTTGAAAAATCCATAACTGAAAATGGGTACTGCCCTTTTACAATATAAGAATGGATTTGGAAGCAATTGATGGATCATAAGGGGCCGTGGATCCTTTATGAAATCCTTTCTCATTTAAAGGGCCACGAAGCTTCAACATTCATTTGATCTTCATACGAAGTAAATTGAATCTATCCTAATAAATGCGGGCATTTTGTCAAAGTCATTTGACTTCTCCATCTTTCCTTAAGTTGACAAGACCTATTTATATATATTAGGCAATTTGAAGGAACAGAAATTGCCGAAGACACATTGGCATGTATAAAGTAGAGCAAGAAAGGACCAGTATTAAATTTAAGGAGTTTAGGAATGGGCACTAAAGGGAGTATAAACGATCAGTTCAAACTGTTCATCTACGACCATAGTAGATTCATCTAGAAGCCCATAAGGATTTCACTAAATTAGGCCCTAGATAGTCGTCAATTTACAATCGAGTGAATAGCGAGACTGTTAAGGGAGAATCAGGTATGGCGTCAACAGCTCTTCAACAAGGACATGGGGAGGTGTTTTTCGTAATCTGATTAAAGATGTTGATGCGATTTTTTATACAAATCCTCTCTTTGTTCTATTTAAGCCAAAAGTGCATAAGTTGCTTAAAGGGCTGATTTACAGCTCAAGTCATGGGATGATAATATCGTGATGAACTAGTTTGAATTTTTTACACACCTACTATAGTAATGCACTTTGTGAATTTGGGCGTGGTGTCCCAATGGTGCCTACACATTGGGTCGTGATTATCAATTTTACATTTTCGTCACTAAATATGAGATTCCCAAATCCTATTGTTTTCTATTGGTTTGAACTGTTTTAATTTATTGTTCAATGATCCAGGCAATACAAATGAATAACAATTAAGTCAATAGAATGATAGAAACCAATAAGACCAATAGAGTTTCTCTATAGAAATCATATTATTTTCCAGATGTAGTTTTCACCTGAAAGTACCTAACATCAGAAAAATGATTTCTTAAGTTATGATTTCAACTACATGTACATATGTATGTCGAAGATTAACCCCCGTACCACAGTTTCCAATCTTAAGCTTCTGCTCCAATAAGCAGAAGCTCGATTTTTGAGACAATTCGGTACCACAG